>CAIGQW010043115.1:0-10298 GCA_903798125.1 Danio choprae
GTACATAGTGCAGCGATTTAGCTGTTATGTTTTTAAGGTCAATAATATTGACCTTAAAATGGTTTAAAAAAATTAAAAACTGCTTTTATTTCAGCCAAAATAAAACAAATAAGGCTTTCTCCAGAAGAAAAAATAATAATATATAACAATACAGTAAAATATTCTTGGGAAATATTTGAAAAAGAAAAAGAAATCACAGGTGGGCTAATAATTTTGATTTGAACTGTATATGACAATATCAAAAATCTCTCGAATTTATAAATAGGAATTTTTGAAAAAAGCTTACATGAAGACGGTATAGATTATATGCTATTCAAATGAGCAGTTTGACTGTACTGTGTATGTTGTTTAGTATGACCTCAGTCTGACTGTGGCTTAGCCATTATAGAGATACAGCAGAAATATAAAATTGTTTCTATGCATTTTGCTAATTCGGTTCTGTCTTTGTTTCGAGCAGATTTGATATATTGAGTTTTAAAGTTTTTGCTTTCCATATGCAATAGCAAACAATGATATTGGGAACCAGTCTCTTTAATGCATGAAAATGACTGTGTGTATTCAGTGGCCCAGAATGTATTTAGTATATGGGATATTACTGACTACAAAGTTTGCATTGCTCCGCTTCTGCAGAAATAGCAATTTATTACATGGTACTTAAAGGGATAGTTCACTCCCCAAAAAAATAAGTTGCTCTAAACTTTTATGAATTTCTTTCTTCTGATGAACACAAAACTATATATTCCATAGAATGTTGGAACCAATCTTCCATTGACATCCATATAGCAGGAACAGAAACTACTGAGGTCAATGGCAGCTGTTTTCCTTTATATTTCAAAATCTCTTTTTGTGTGTGTGAGTGATTAACAAAATAAAGCAAATCAAACAGGTCTGATACAAGTGGATGGTGAGTAAATGATAAAAAAATTATTATGCCTAAACTATCCCTTTAAATGCAATATTGGTAACACCAGTAAGACCGAACAACAGCAAGCTTAACGTACTGTATAAAAGCATGCAAAGTCCTGCATTTTCAAACACTAATCTCATGGATTAATGCTGAGAGCAGTGCATAAGTGAGCAATTTTTCAACCCAGGGCTTGGGAAAGCCAACACATTACTGAGAAATCCCTGATCTCTGTGTTTTACCTCAAAATGTTGTGCCACTTTTCCTTTTATCAACACAGTAACATCATCACATTTTACCAAATGTGTCTGTAATTAAATCCGTTCATAATTAGCTAATTAATGACATGCTAAATATGCCTCGGTGACAAGCTAACTTGGCAACTGGAAGCTTGAGATGTTATTATATGTGAAGTGATGTGAAGTGATTTTCTGTCGGTGCCAACAGTGTTTGAACACAAGAGGTTTTATCAGCCGGCATATGTTTGTTTACATCTGTGTCTCTGTTTCATTGAATGCTTTCTACAGGCCTTGCTGTGCAGGCCTGGGCCCTTGTGAGACTCGGCTATTTCTGAAAAATAATAATTAAATGGGCATGTGTATAATAAGACGTATATTCTATTGAGGCAGCAAAAATATACTCCAAAAACATAAAATGAAGGGCTTTCAGTATGGCTAATGTTGACTGGACTAAAACCAGCTAATGTTATAATATGTCTAAATATTCTATATTTCTAAAGTTAGAGTCAAGTTTGAGAATAAGAATAGAATAAGAATAAAAACTATGATATTAATAATGTGCTCATATCAAATTTTAACTTTTAGCTAATTGCTTATTAACTTGCATGCTTGCCTGTTTATTAGTGTTTATTAATGCCTTATCTAGGAAATGTATATTATTAATTGCTCACCCATGTCGTTCCAAACCTATGACACTTTTGTCAATCTTTAGAACACAAATGAAAATATGTTAGGTGAAATCTGAGAGCTTCCTCATCTTCCACAAACAGCAACGGTCTCAACTTGTCAAAATTGCTGAAAGGTACCAAAACCATCCTCAAAACAGACCATATGTCTTCAGTGGTTGGTTAAATCGAAATGTTATTAAGATACACAAATATTGTTTTTGCCAACACAGGCTCATTGCAGATACGTACCCCTGTCTACATTTCTGCAGAGCGCGAATTATGAAGCCAGAGGTACGTCTTTTTGTGGTACCAGCTGACTGCTTACATCCATATTGATGGCATTTCCGTTGTTACCAGTTTGCCCAGTGACTTAGTGGGGCGCGAAGCAGAGTTGACCATCACAACAGGTTTTGAGTCCGGCTAAGAATGGTTTCAGAAACCAGGTAAACAAAAGGAAAAAAAACTAAATAAACAACATGCTAAAAACGTGGTGAAATTACGTGTCTGCTGCGGCTTTTCTTTGCTTTGCACTATCGATTGAGTTTAGGGAAGGGACTGTGTCCTCTGGTGGATTTATGCGAGAAGAGGAACGTGCGCAAGAAATTTGAAATGTAGACCTGGGTACATATCCACAATGAGCCTGGGTTGTTGAAAAACACTTAAAAAAACACTTTATTCAACAATTTCTTCTCCTTTGTGTCAGTATATTGTGCATTTTCACCAGCACTGTGGTAATGTATGTGGGTGAGTAATAAACAACATAATTTCGTAACACTTTAGTTTAGGTCACAATTCAAGGTATTAACAAACTATTAACTAACACTACTGGGTTAATAAACGACTAATTAGCTGTTTATTAATAGTTAATAAGGTATAAGTTATTGTTGGTTTAAACCAGAGGTGTCCTGTAGGACCGTTGCCCTGCATATTTTAGTTCCAACCCCAATTAAACACACCTGAACCAGCTAATCAAGCTCTTTCTAGGTATACTTAAAACTTCCCGGCAGGTGTGCTGAAGGAAGTTGGAGCTAAACTATGCAGGACACTGGCCCTCCAGGACCAAGTTTGGACACCCCTGGATTAAACAATGGTAATATATCATTAGACTTGTTATAAAACATTTTCATTAAGGTAAAATCAAATTGTGTGGAAAAAAATAAAAATATTTAACAATAAAAATAAAAAAACATATTTTAAAGTTATTATTAAGGGACTGCACATGCATAATGATGCATTAAAGAATAGTTCACCCAAAAATGAAGTTTACTCACCATTTACTTCCCTTAAGTGGTTCCAAACCTTTTTGAATTTCTTTTTTTCTGTTAAACATAAAAAAGATATTTTGAAGAATGTTGGAAACTGGTAACCAATAGGAAAAACATACTATAAAAGTAAATGGTTACCAGTTTCCAGCATTTTTTCAGCAAAAAAAAGAAAGAAACCCAAACAGGTTGGTGAAAAGTGAAGAGGGAATAAATGATGACCGAATTTTCAGTTTATACACATTCAGGTTTCAAAGAAAGTATCAAACTTTTTAACAAAATAATAATTAGTTGAACTGCCTGCAATTTTCTACAGTGCATATATAATTGTTTGTCTTCCCATTTCGAACTTGCCAACACCCCGTCCTCTTATATCTCATCAGCGATGTACTGTATTTGTTTTCCATTTTTAGTCCAGCACATTATTGTCTTCCGCATGAGCAAACCACCTCTCTCCATCAGCTTCCTCATTAGTAATCAGCTGCATGCCGGTGATGTTTAATTGCTGGAATATGTCAGGATGTAATTATTGCAATCATCTCCATTAAAAAAACGGCTGCCTTTCTGAGCGAAAACGGGCCCAGTGACACAGTGATGATTCCACAGCTGTCAAAGCAGGTTTTAGTTGCCAGATCTCCGATTCCGCTCGTCCTCTTTCATTATGTAAGGAATTACGAAGAGGCCACGAGGTTAACCAGATCGGATTTAACACACTGTCCTAAGTTTCTGCAAAACACGCAGGCCGCATATTGACCAGCTTTAGACACGGGTCTGCGAGCAGTTAATGCTGTTGTACGGCCAAGTTTGAGCCTCTGAGTTATTATCCAGGGATCGGTGGAACAGAAGAGATGTGCTGTATTGAATTCCCCTTTTTGTTGAGGTCATTTTTTTCTAACAGGCACAGTCACTGTTATACTCGCTACTCAAAACCGGAGTGGAGGCGGTAGTGGCATGGGAAATGCTGTGAGCTGTTGCGATCCGTCTCATCCAGGTTGAGCGATTGTTCACCTTTCTCACCCTCATCCATCAGCCGGGCTTTTTGCAAAGGACACAAACAGTGGCAGGGCAAGGATTACGCGCTGAAGACACGTAGGAGAATGTTTGCAAATGCGCGAGAGATTATGTTTCTCTCAGGACGAAATGTCGTGGGTTATTGCGTTCTCATCATGTGGTCGATAAATCACTCGAATCATTCTTCCTTTCAGAGTTTTTGCCATCTCGAAGGATGTTTTAATCCTTCTTTTAATCCAAAGCCCTCAAAACTACAGATAACAGAGTTTATTATAAGAAATATTTATCTTATTATAAGTTGAATGTCTTTAACAATTGATTTCAACAGTCGATATCACAGTATTTCAAAGAATCACATGTTGGACAAACAAACACGAACATTATTTAAAAACGTAAAAACTGCTAGGTCAATATTATTAGTCCCCTTAAGATTATTATTTTTTAAATTAAATACAGAACAAACCAACCCTAATTAACCTAGTTTAGTGTTTAAATTGTGCTTTAAACGGAATACTAGCAGCTTGCAAAATAACTTTTTTCCTGGTAAACAGCACTTACAAAATATTTGGAGAAAAAAAAGGTATAATCATTTTGTCTAGTAGTTAATTATTTTGTTTGGATGCTGAAAAAAATATCATTTTAATAAGGTAATGAAGCATAATGAGGCAATGGATCAGGTAATGAAGCATAAATTCATTTACTATGAGTACATTTTGTGTGCAGGTTCCAAAAGAAGAAGATGGAAAAAAGATGAAGGAAGTAAATAGGGTGCTTTAATAAATGATGTATTAAGGTTGCAAAACTGTTCAAAGGAAATCATTTTAAAGTAGGATACGTGGAACAAATGAGCTTTTATCATGTTTTGATAAAGTGCTTTGAAATGCAAATATTGTCTTGATCAAAAAAAATGTGTGTGTTGCTAATATAATATACAGAAATGTTATTTCAAATGTCATTTTCAGTGAGAAATAGCAAGTATGGATCTTTAATTAAATGCTTTAAATGCTGAGCTATTTATATAACCCACAGTCAAACAGATCATGTGTTTTGGGAGGTTTTTTTTATTTTATAGCATCTGTATGTATATACATGTAAAATATAAATTAAAAGTAATAATAAATCAAGTTTCAAAGTAAAACAAGCAAACAACAAAAAACAAAACAACATTTTTTCTTTAAAATAATGTGTTATGTTTTGTTTAGGTGGCAGCACGGTGGCTCAGTAGTTAGCACTGTCACCTCACAGCAAGAAGGTCTCTGGTTTGAGTCCTTATTAACCTTATCAGTTGGCATTTCTGTGTGGAGTTTGCATTTTCTGCGTGGGTTTCGTCCAGGTGCTTTGGTTTCCCCCACAATCCAAAGACATGCACCATAAGTGAATTAAATAAACAAAATTGGCCGTAGTGTGAATGTGTGTGTGTGTGTGTGTGTGTGTGTATACATTATATATATATATATATATATATATATATACATATATATGTCACGGGTCACAGAAGGCAGAGACAAGGATATCGTTCACACAGTGTTTATTAAACACAAGTATATCGTCGCACCGTTGGTGCAAGCAAGCAGTTCAATAGAGTCAATAGAATCACTTCCCTTTAGTAGAGCAAGCCGATGACAGGGGTTAGTCTCTGGGTATGATGAGTCATAGATAGCCTTGGCGGATGATCGAGATGAGCAGATGGAGAGAGTTGCGACCATGAGAAGATGATACCGGACAATGAAGGACTGAAGAGGGTGAGACTAAATAGTGCGGTGGTGATGACTGGAGCAGGTGAGTGTGATGAGTGAACAGGTGTGTGTGATTAGTAATCAGGTGAGTGAGTGCGTTGTGTAGTGGCTGGAGAGTGTGACTGGTGATCGGGGCTGACAGAACGTGCAGGGGGTGTGACAGTACCCCCCCCTCCACGGGTGACTCCTGGCACCCTGGACCGGCGGCGTGGACGACCGCGGCCTCGAGGAGCGGGACGGTTGGGATGTTGCTGGTGGAATTCTTCGAGGAGAGTGGGATCTAGGATGTCTTCCCGAGGTGTCCATGACCGCTCCTTGGGGCCGAATCCTTCCCAGTCGACTAGATATTGGATCCCGCCGCCGGGAGTTGAGGATTTCTTTGACCTGGTAGATGTTCTCACCCCAGACTTCGGGTTGTGCTGGAGGGGGAGGCGGTTCTGGGTCTGTAGAGGGAGGAGAAACAGGGTCAGTGAAGGGTTTAAGGAGTGAGACATGGAAGGCAGAAGGAATACGGGAATGAGGTGGTAGGTTGAGGCGGTAGGTGACAGGGTTAATCTGTGAGTGGATGGTGTATGGCCCTATGTAGCGGGGACTCAGCTTTCTACAGGGCAGCCGGAGACGGATGTTTTGAGTCGACAACCACACCTTGTCCCCGGGATGGTATACTGGGTTAGGTAATCTACGGCGGTTGGCGGCTTCGGTATGTCTCCGCACTGCCCGTTGGAGATGGACGTGGGCTGAGTCCCATACCCTCTCGCTCTCCTGGAACCAGTGATTCACCGCGGGCACTTCAGAGGCTTCGCCGGTCCATGGGAACAGTGAGGGTTGGTACCCTAGAACACACTGAAAGGGGGTTAGTCCCGTAGAGGCTTGGCGAAGGGAATTCTGGGCATACTCTGCCCACAGTAAGTACTGGCTCCAGGAATTCTGGTGATTGGCACAGTAGGTTCGGAGGTAGCGTGAGATTTCTTGAATCTTACGCTCGGTCTGCCCGTTGGTTTGTGGATGGTAGCCGGATGAGAGACTGATGGATGTGCCAAGTAACTGGAAGAAGGCCCGCCAGACCCTGGAAATAAATTGTGGTCCCCGGTCGGAGATGATGTTTTCGGGGAGGCCATAGTTGCGGAAGACGTGGTTGAACAGTGCTTCAGCGGTTTCCAAGGCGGTAGGTAGAGCTTTGAGTGGGATGAGTTTACATTGCTTGGAAAATCTATCGACGACCACCAATATGGTGGTGTGACCCTGAGATGGAGGTAAGTCGGTGGCAAAATCGATTCCGATGTGGGTCCAGGGTCGGCGGGGAATTGGTAGTGGTTGGAGTTTGCCTTCAGGAAGGCGGTGAGGAGTGGTGGTTACGGCGCAGACCGAACACCCCCGAACATACTGGGCTACGTCCTTGGCCATACCAGGCCACCAGTATTTCCCACGTAGGAGCGAGAGGGTTCGCCTGCTGCCCGGGTGCCCTGAACCGAGGGAGGTGTGCGTACTTTCGAGGAGGGTGAAACGGTGACGAGATGGCACGTAGGTCAAACCTTGTGGAAGACCCGGAGGGGCTGGCTCCTCGAGAGTGGCGGCACGAATTTCTTCGTCAATTTTCCATAGGATAGGAGCAATGGAGATGGATGGTGGTAGAATAGGTTCGGGAGCGTCTTGAACGGGATCTGGTGAGTGTAGGCGGGAAAGGGCGTCCGCTTTACAGTTCTTGCTCCCAGGCTGATAGGTGATGGAAAAGTTAAATCGGGCGAAGAACAGAGACCACCGAGCTTGACGAGCATTCAGTCGTTGAGCATTGCGTAGATATTGAAGGTTTTTATGATCCGTAATTACAGTAAAGGGGAATTGCGCTCCTTCCAGCCAGTGCCGCCATTCCTCGAGGGCCAGTTTAATGCCCAGTAACTCACGGTCCCCTATGCCGTAGTTCTGTTCTGCAGAACTGAGTTTACGGGAATAGTACGCACACGGATGGAGAGCTTTGGGTTTGTCGGACCACTGGGAGAGTACGGCCCCCACTCCTATGTCTGCCGCATCGACTTCTACTACGAAGGGCCGTGTAGGATCCGGGTGTCTGAGGATGGGTGCTGCGGTAAACTTGCTTTTGAGGAGTCGGAAGGTGCGATCCGCCTCGGAGCTCCAGGCGATGGTTCTCCGACCCCCCTTGAGGAGAGATGACAAGGGTGCCGATACTGAACTGTAATTCTTGATGAAGCGTCGGTAGAAGTTGGCGAATCCTAGGAAGCGCTGGAGCTCCTTGACGGTTTGGGGTGCTTTCCAGTTGGTTACGGCGTCCACCTTGGCTTTTTCCATCTGGACCCCCGCAGCGGAAATCACGTAGCCGAGAAAGGAGATGGTGGACTGATGGAATTCACATTTTTCGGCCTTTAGGTAGAGTTGGTGCTTACGGAGACGACACAACACTTGGCAGACTTGATCATGGTGGTCTTCTAGGTTACGGGAATAGATGAGGATGTCGTCGATGTATACAATGACACACTTGTGGAGGAGGTCCCGGAAGATTTCATTCATGTAATTTTGGAAAACTGATGGACTGTTTGCTAATCCATAGGGCATTACTAGATATTCATAGTGGCCAGTAGGGGTTATGAAGGCGGTCTTCCACTCATCTCCCTCTCAAATACGGATCAGGTTGTACGCGCTGCGGAGATCCAGCTTACTAAAAACTCGCGCCTCCCGGAGCTCCTCAAGGGCTGCTGGTACCAGTGGTAGAGGGTAAGCGAATTTTACCGTAGCTTCGTTCAACACCCGATAATCGATACATGGCCTGAGCCCTCCGTCCTTCTTGGAAACGAAGAAGAAGCTCGATGCGGCAGGAGACTTGGATGGCCGGATGAAACCCTGGTTGATGGCCTCGTGGATGTAGCTCTCCATCGCCTCGTGTTCAGGACGGGAAAGTGGGTAGATGCGACCGTGCGGTAGTTTGGCATTGGGCAGCAGGTCGATACTACAATCGCAGGGCCGGTGAGGAGGAAGTTGTGTGGCACGTTCCTTACTGAAGACATCTAGAAACGAGTGGTAGGTGGAAGGAACGTGCTGAGTGAGGTGATCCAAGGCGGTTGAGTGAAGGGGAAGAGAAGGCTGGTTGTTAGGTGGGTCACGAGTGTGGTCCTTGCAGGTTTCGCTCCAGCTGAGGATCTGTCCCGTGTTCCAGTCGATGGTGGGCTGGTGTTGGATCAGCCAGGGTCGACCCAACACAACATCTACATTGGCCCGGGGTAAGACCAGGAGATGGAGTCTTTCTCGGTGGCCCGGGGAAATCATTAGGATAACTTGGCGTGTCCGGCGGGTGATCTGGCCATCGCCCAATGGTGAGTTCTGAATGGTATAAATCTGGTACCGGGTTTCATTAACAACTGTAGGAATGCGATGTTTACTTATGAAGTTCGTGGAGATGAAGTTTCCAGCGGCTCCGGAGTCCACCAGGACGTTGATGGGAAAATCACAAAAGTTTATGGTTTGAGTGGCTTGCAGATGAGGAATGTTGCAGATTGAAGGAGTTATGGAACAGGCACTCACCATTGGACGAGGAGGGCGAACAGGACAGCCTGAGATGAGATGGGACGCTTCTCCACAATACAAGCATAGTTGGAGACGGAGTCGTCTGTTGCGTTCTGCTGAGGTGAGATGGTAGGCGGCCGTAATCATAGGCTCTTCCGGGTCGAGAGGAGACGGTGATGAGTGACGAAGACTAGGGGTTTCAATGGTGGTAAGTGATGGTGAGAGAGGGTGAGGAGATGGTGCTCGATGATGACCAGTAGGGGTGGAGCAAGCGTTGAGGTGCTGAGAGACGTTGATAGCCTTTTGGATGAAAACCTCGAGATCGGCGTTATCGTCATAGATCACCATGTGTTGGCGAACGTTGGGTGTCAGTCCTCGTCGATAGGCGGCTAATAACGCCACCTGATTCCACCCACTACTGGCGGCGAGAGTGCGGAACTGTAGAGTGTATTCGTGGATAGTGAGCCTCTCTTGGTTGAGTGAAATGAGTTCATCGTGGACAGACAGAGGGGTGAGTGCAGTGCCGAAGACTTCTTTGAAGTGTTGGGTGAAGGAGTGATATGAGTGAAGAACCGGGTTGCTGGCGTTCCAGAGGGCGTCAGCCCATTGCAGAGCTCGGCCCGTGAGGAGAGAGATAAAAAAGGCGATCTTGGAGATTTCGTTGGGGAAGGATCGGGAGTTAGTCTCAATATAAAGAGAGCATTGCAGCACAAATCCAGCACAGGTACTAGGGTCGCCAGCATAGTTGGCGGGACGAGAGAGGGCTGAGCTCGGCATAGCGAGTGGATTGACTGGAGGGTTTGTAGGCTGTTGACTCAATGCCGCTGCTTCCGGGTATGAATCAGCGGCAATCCCGGAAGTATTAGCGAGACCGTCCATATCTCCGGGAATGTTTTGCGGGTCCGGTATCCTGTCACAGGTCACAGAAGGCAGAGACAAGGATATCGTTCACACAGTGTTTATTA
>CAIGQW010043120.1:0-14732 GCA_903798125.1 Danio choprae
AAATCTGCAGGACACCGGCCCTCCAGGAACAAGTTTGGTGACCCCTGGCATAAAGTCTCATAACTTAATGGCTACGCTATTATCATTATTGTGATATCGTGTGATTAGCAGCATCTGTGAGAATCAGCCAGTAACAATGTTGAGGTTGTTCTGTCTCCTAATTTAGCTTTTGACACTGTTAGGTTGAATGTCAAAGTTTCTGTGTCTGTTTGTCCAAAGCATAGCTCAGCCAAAAGTACAAAATTACCCATTTACTGTCCCCCAAGTGGTCCCAGACCTGTTTGAGTTTCTTTACTTTCTCTTGAACACAAAATAGTATACTTTGAAGAATGTTGGAAACCGGTCACCATTAGGTGCCGTGTTTAGTTAGTCTGCTATGAAAGTCTGCGGTTTCCAACATTCTTCAAAATATCTTCTTTTGTGTTCATCAGGAAAAAAGAAACTGGTTTGCAACAAGTGAAGGGTGAGTAAATAGTAAGTAAAATGTTAATTTGGGGATGAACTATTCCTTTACCGAGGGTTTGTGGACACCTACGTACAATATATTTCAGACATATTCGCTTTTAACTAAAACCTAACAATGTTAATAAATCACCAATAATATCTTGTGGGTTTCTGTTTCATAGTGAAAACTGAAAGTTAATTGAAAATTGGACAACTGGAAATATATTCAAATGCATATTGTATCACCACCCTGTTCCTGCTAAACTTACATCATACTGCGTTACAATTTTAAAAGCGAATGGACTACATATAGTTCGTAAGGGGACATCTTTCCACATTATTATTATTATTATTATTATTATTATTATTATTATTATTATTATCATCATTATAAAAATATATAAAATGCTTATGCTTATAAGTTCATGTTATCTAATGCGTTAATTATTATTAGCAAATGAGACTATTTTAAAGTGTTACCTCATTATTATTATTATTATTATTATTATTATTATTATTATTATTATTGTTGTTGTTGTTGTTGTTGTTGTTGTTATTATTATTATTATCATTATAAAAATATAAAAATTAATTATTATTAGCAAATGAAACTATTTTAAAGTCTTACCTCATTATTAATATTATTACTATTATTATTATTATTATTATTATTATCATTATAAAATATATAAAATGCTTATGCTTATTAGTTCGTTATTTAATACGTTAATGATTATTAGCAAATGAGACTTAAAGTGTTACCTCATTATAAATATTATTATTATTATTATTATTATTATTATTATTATTATTATTATTATCATTATAAAAATATATAAAATGCTTATGCTTATTAGTTCGTTATTTTTAGTGCGTTAACTATTATTAGCAAATGAGACTTAAAGTGTTACCTCATTATTAATATTATTATTATTATTTTATAATAAAATATCATATTTTAACATTAAAAACATGCAACGACAATTTTAAATGCATTACACTAAACGTCTAAACCCTCATTGTTTTTTTAAATCTATTTTCCATTATTTTACTCAGCTTTTAGGACGTTTTATCGTGTTTGAGAGTAATAAATGAGACAGTATTTATGTAGTGTCTAAATGTGTCTAACTGCATGGTAAACAGTGACACCTTGTGGTTCAGTTACACAAACCACGTGACAAATTCGGCCCCACCCGTCCCCTTTTGTTCTGTGCCCCCTCCCTCCCACCACAGATGCGCATGCACGAGCTTTCCCCAAATCTGCACCGGTCTGTGAAATCCAAACCATGTATCAGACAACTGACACCAGAGGGCAGAGTGAAGAGATCCACAGCTCAAGGACGCAGTGGAGACCGATTGTACATAAGAGCATTTCACATATCATAACAAATGCAGTCTTGGATTATACACTTGACCATCATTATGAAGATATTTATAATAATGTTGCTTTTCGACATAAATAGCATATATACTGTATATGAGCTCTCTAGATTTGGGCAGTGGAGCCGCGTCTGCGCATCAGATTACAGGCTGCAGCATCACGCACCCCCCACCCCGCGTTACCGTGACAACGGGCTGCCGGAGAGGAGGGTCGCTGTCTGTGGTGCTGAACACTGCGGTCTCCAGGGGAAAGCGTGAATGAAGGGAGGGGTGAAGGAAGACATGAAGAAGACCAAATCAATATACAAACCTACAACCTAAATTAGTAACACTGTGGTTTGGAATGATTGTTGTAGTGTGTTACATTATATGGCACACAGAAAATATATATATATATATTTTAAACCCACGTTTCATCCTCTGTTAACCAGTCGCTAAGAGACAGGCTCCCGTTGCCTAGAAACCAGACTGATTTCTGTGAGGCCTTTTCCTTCTGCGGGGTTTCAGGAAGGCTGGAAACAGGAGTCTGAGAGTAAATGCTGAGGAGCATCAAAATCGTGTGTTTAGTTTATGTGTGTAGGTTTATGAGGACACACATGTGCATAATGACATGGGTTTAAAAATGTAAACATGGTTTATTATGGTGATTCAGGTGTGCTCAATAATCAAAAGCTTATACATACTATAAATAAACCTTATTATTATTATTATTATTATTATTATTGGGTGATACGCTGGCTCAGTGGTTAGCACTGTCACTTCACAGCAAGAAGGTCGCTGGTTCGAGTCCCGGCTGGGCCAGTTGGCATTTCTGTGTGGAGTTTGCAATGAATGAATTATTATTATTATTATGAAATTCCTAATTTGCCACAAGTTTTCTGTGAATGTTGTGTTTAGGGGTAGGCTTAGGGAGTAGAATAGAGTTTGTACAGTATAAAAATCATTGCATCTATGCAGAGTCCTCATAAGCCACAAAAAACAAATGTGTGTGTATACGTGTTTTTGTGACATGTCAGGACACAAATCTGTATAATGACATGGGTATGACACAGGTATTACAAAAAGGAGGTGAAATATGAGGACATTGCTGACGTCCTCATTACTCCAGAAGCTTATAAATCACACACAGTCTCCTGTGATGGTTGGGTTTAGGGGTAGGGTGGGGTTAGGCCAATACTATATACGGGTTGGACAGTATAAAATGAATGGAAACCTATGTAATGTGCCCACTTTTCACAAAAACAAACGTGTGTGTGTGTGTGTGTGTGTGTGTGTGTGTGTGTGTGTGTGTGTGTGTGTGTGTGTGTGTGCTGCAGCATATTTTATTAGGGCTGCAGTCTCACTCTGTGCCGTGAGGCAGGCAGTGTGAAATCTGGGTCAGGAGGAAAGAGAACCAGAGAGCGGTTACATTTCATTTTTGTCCTTGTGTGGTGTTCTGACCCACATAGCAAAACCAGAACCAGACAGAAAGCCAGCCAGAACTGAGTTAAATGCATTATTATTATGTATTTACCTTTAGTCAAAATTAACATAAGACACAATAGCAGCTATGAGATTGTGGTGATCCAAGTGTGTTTAATAATATTTTACATCTAAAGGAAAGAGCTGAAATGAAGCATATACTGAAATGAAAATGAGGCAGTCTGGTCTGTCTGGTTATTTTCACTGTATTACATCATTCGCAGAGATGACCTCATCTCTATCCACACAAAAGCGCCCCACGTGGCTGACAATCTTATTATATCATTGACGATCAGAGTCGGATGTCTTTCGATTCGCCATTTAAAAGACAATCATAATGGTATACTGTACAAACATTTGTTTATTTTTTACTCCAGTGCATCTGTGCTCGACTTAAATACAGGCTGATTGCTACTTACACGTTAAGAAGTCATTTAAAAGCTAAAACAAAACATCACATTTTATGTAGTTCTGAATAACATGGATGATGACAGAAATACCATAGTGTTTTTTCAATGATGTTTTTTATCTAATGTAAATAAACAGTACAAATATATCAGCAGATACTCGTGAGCAAAGAGGGTCTGGCGAGTTTCTCCGAGGCAGATCATGTGTGTGTGTTGAGGAAGGCAGTTTTAGAGCACAAATGCTGAGGGGAAAAGTGCAAATCTGCTTGATAAACTTGATAATATTGGAGAAAAGGAGAATGGAGGAATAACATTGGGAGACTTAAAATGCCAGGGCGTCTGTGTGCTTTACAAGAATTAGGTTATTTCACAAAATGAGGCATTTAGGTTTACATTTTAGCCTCTTTCTGAGCATTGAGAGACGAGTGGCCTACTTACACTGACAAGCATGAACACATGAAGACAATAACACCATCATATTTTGTCAATGTAAATATATATATATATATATATTTGGGGCCTCACTGTGGTGCAGTGGATAGCGCGTTCGCCTCACAGCAAGAAGGTCGCTGGTTCGAGCCTCGGCTGGGTCAGTTGGCGTTTCTGTGTGGAGTTTGCATGTTCTCCCCGTGTTGGCGTGGGTTTCCTCCGGGTGCTCCGGTTTCCCCCACAAGTCCAAACACATGCGGTACAGGTGAATTGGGTAAGCTAAATTGTCTGTAGTGTATGAGTGTGAATGGGTGTCTATGGATGTTTCCCAGAGATGGGTTGCAGCTGGAAGGGCATCCGCTGCGTAAAACATATGCTGGATAAGTTGGCGGTTTATTCCGCTGTGGCGACCCCAGATTAATAAAGGGACTAAGCCGAAATGAAAATGAATGAATGAATATATATATTTGGTCATTTTCTATGATCATCTTAAAGTTGTTGTTATTTCTACAACACTGCTCGTGTATAAGTAAAGGCCAAGTATTCTGATACTGCTTAAAGTCTTGAATTTGCACCTCGGGTTTATAAAAATATAACATGTAAACGTCAAGCATTTGCTTCTCTGAAACAGAAGATGAACGGAGAATCGGGTAAATATATTTTGTATTAGTGCACTGCATTGCAGAGGCAGTCAATGAATAAACCCTTTGACATCCTGACCTTTTGACCCGCCAGGGGAAGCTGCCAAACCCTCAGAAAAAACCCTCATTATAACATAAACGATTATATCATGATTTGTAAAGGCAGCAAAATATCAGAAAACAACAATACCATATTGTCCACTGAAACAACATTGACATCCTCATATTGCGCCAATGCTAAAAAGCAAGCAAATAGAAAAAGTCAACAATAAAAAAAAAAGCAGCAGTTTATATTTATAAATAATCATTAATATATACTCTTAATAATAACACCAGGCATTACAAAATTAAGAAACTAAAAAAAGGGAGCTTGAATGTACAATGTATGCATTTGTTTTGCTAAATTGTCTTTTTAAAGCATTCAAGGGCATTAAAGAAACACGTTCTATAGTATTATATTACACGATAGTAATTACAGCCGATAAAAAAGCAAAGTAAACATTAGCCATTCTCATCCCTTCATGTTTTAAAGCAAGTATAAATCATTCACTACCTAGTGTGCTCTTTATATTTGGCCTTATTTCAATTAAGTAAAGGATGATAGACTCCATCAGTGAAAAAAATGATAAGAAGAACTCACTCATCAACATCTCAGGAGTCTGTGTGTGTTTTTATGCGAGTCTATGTCTTATGGCGGCATAATCCTAATTTTACAAATGGTTGCGACCTTAAAATGTCTTTGCGTTGTGACTTCACTCGTTGTGCTGCGTTTGAGTCAGTAGACACCACAGTCTTGAATCTCTAAGTCAGTATTTTGTCTGGCATCCAAAACCGTATTGACTAAAAGACTTCATATCAGCCTGGCTGACAGAGAAAGCTGTGAGTTACAGAAATGATCATTTATTAAAATAACCTGATTAGTTTATGATTCAGTGATTAGATTTTGTCAAGTGTACGATAAAACTTCCATTTTGAGATAAATGCAATTAATTATACATTGCACAAAATGATATATAAGCTTAAACAACAATACATATTGATGATATGACAGTAAGTATTGTTTAGGAATGACAATAAAGAATAATATAAAATAATAATGAAAAAACTGTGTAAAAATGCTGGGTTTCACACAATTCCTTCCTTCACCGATTCATTTTCCTTTGGCTTAGTCCCTTATTTATCAGGAGTTGCCACAGTGGAATGAACCACCAACTATTCTAGCATATGTTTTATGCAGAAGGATGCCCTTCCAGCCGCAACCCAATACTGTGAAACACCCATACACACTCATTCACACACACACATACACTACGGTCAATTTAGTTTATTCAATTCACCTATAGCGTATGTCTTTAGACTTGTGGGGGAAACCGGAGCACCCGGAGGAAAAACTCACACCAACACGGGGAGAACATGCAAACTCCATACAGAAATGCCAACTGACCCAGCCGGGACTTCGAACCAGTGACCTTCTTGATGTGAGGCCACAGTGCCAACCACTCAGCCACCGTGCCGCCCCTCAATTTCTTCATATTGTCCCAAAACAAATCGATTAAGTTAACTTGTTTTCACAAATTTAAGCGGATTGAACTTAAAAAAACAAGTAAAGATTCAAGAATTGTGTTGATTCAGCTCATTGGAAATAAGTAGCAGCCAAAATCGGAATGATTAAATGGTATAAAAACCTAATGACAATATAGAGATTATAAATGTTGCATTATTTATTTATCATTAAATCATTAATAAGGGCCTCACGGTGGCGCAGTGGGTAGCACGATGGCCTCACAGCAAGAAGGTCGCTGGTTCATTGGCAGTTTCCAGGTGCTCGGGTTTCCCCCACAAGTCCAAAGATATGCAGTATAGGTGAATTGGGTAAGCTAAATTGTCCGTAGTGTATGTGTGTGAATGAGTGTGTATGGATGTTTCCCAGTGATGGGTTGCAGCTGGAAGGGCATCCGCTGCGTAAAACATATGCTGGATAAGTTGGCGGTTCATTCCGCTGTGGCGACCCCAGATTAATAAAGGGACAAACCCGAAAAGAAAATGAATGAATGAATCATTAATAAGTTGTGATTTGTGAACATTAACCGCCAATACGGCACTTGAGTCTATAATTATTAGAGAATTACATAAATTATTGATAATAACAAATCACTTTTTTAATGTGAAAGAAAAGAGTAAACAAATGTTTGGTTGATCTTTTGATACACACAGAGGTTGTTACTGAAACACATCCTTAGACTCGTCTTCACCATTAAAAAAAACAGCAGATTTAGTGTTTTTGCAGCCTCCTCTACACCCATAATAAATAAAATCAGGAGAGATAATAACTACTCAGGTCAGATCAGTGCTTAGATGTGTTAACCTCGATTCTTTACATACTGAAACTTAAAAATACAGACACAAACAGCACCACAGACTTAATACAACACTACTGAAGACTATACGGCACAGCAAATCAGCTTTGCTGTGACCTGTTCTGAATACACTGGATAACACTTGCATTATTCTGATAGAAATCGCCATGAGATCCGAGAAAAAACACACGAGAAATGCTTTATACATCTGTTACAGGGAAAGAGACGCTTTTAATGTGCAAACTCAGTATGGCGATCTCTCCACAGGCCTGCGTGGTTTTAGTCTGCTTTATACTTGTTCACTATCGCTCATATTGCACAGAAGACGACAAATAATCCCAGGGAAAAATCTCATGCTGCTTCTCCTTTTTTCACTTGCATTGTCAACATTTAATACGGCTTATGCTTTAAAATGTTTGCTTGTAAGATAAATTAATCGGTCACACTTTGCAATAAGGTTTCATTAGTTAATGTTATTAAATATATCTACTAACAAACTAATAATGAACAATAGTTGTGCAGCATTTATTAATCATAGTTCAACATTTACTAATGCGGTATTAACATCCATATTCGGGCTTGTTAACATCAGCTAATGCACTGTGAGCTATTTATTTTCATTAGCTAACATTAACAAAGCTGAATAAATACTGTAATGAATGTATTGCTCATTGTTTGTTCATGTAAGTAAACACATTGACTAATGTAACCCGACTGTAAGGTGTTACCAATCAATCTTATTTACAGCATGTTTAGAAGTGAAAGCTACAGATTATTAATGGGACTTTTTTGTGCCAGTTTGATGTCCACATCAGGTCATCTGGTAATAGTTTCTCTCTGAAATGTCTTCACCAGTCGCTAAATATAATGAAGATCTAACGTGGAGATTTAACCATGCAAACCCAAGCACACTGGCAAATGTTTCTCTGAGAAAACACATGAGCTGTGCTGTTTCGAGATATGCATGTGTGTGTGTGTGTGTGTGTGTGTGTGTGTGCGTGTGTGTACTGGCTTTGGTGATTTACAAGGACAGTTTTAGTATAATGACATGGGTACGACATAGTTGTACTCTATTACGGTGTGGTTTACAAGGACATGCCTGATGTCCTTGTAATTCAAAATGCTTAAAAATCATACTTATGGGGGTCTTTTGACATTCAAAATTTGCCACAGGTTTAATGTGAGGGATTGGTTTAGGGGGAGGGGTGGTGTGGGGCCATATAATAAGCAGTATTTGCTGTATAAAATACATTACGCATATGAAGAGCCCTTGTAAACCACCAATACCAACATGTATGTGTGTGAGTGTGAGTGTGTGTGTTCTCACAGACTCAGTCCATATCCAGTCCTGACCGGTCAGCTGTAAGCGCATCTCATTTTTGCCATTTCTCTGGTCAGATCGCCACCAAGCACACTTTTAACACTCTCCAAACATCGAGGTGAAGATGTAGACATCATTTGGGGTTGGTTTCTTCATGTTGCAGGTGAATATGACGGATGCAGGAGGACACACATGCAGGCCAAGGGTCTGTGTTTTTCATACGTTGCTCCGAGGGAGAGACCTCAGGTGGAACTGCTGCTGGTGGTGGTGGATGCCTGTCAACGAGACAGAAAAATGAGACATTAGAGGTGGGATTTCAGACATTATTCGCTTTGTGACAGGCCAGAATCTGAACACGTCTCATGCAACCAAGGCCTGCCACTCAAATAAAAGGCTTCAGGCAAAACAGAACCTTGGTTTGATTGACAGGTGACGGGGGGGTGGGTTGACAAATGAGAACCATGCTCAGATATCAGGTGATGAGGGTGATTGGGGGTGATGGACGAGCAGCGAGCTGAGAACTGGGTTAATCGATTCCCATCGTTCTGATTCATTTGTGAAGAGCGATTCAACAGAACCAGTGTGTGAACTTGGAATTCAACAGTCAATTCAAACACACATGTACACACACCATCCAACAAACAGGCCGAGGAGATCAGAAATATGTCTTAGTAGATGAACATACAGCGTTAAAACCACATCATGCAGTAGAGCCATAATTGCTAATTGCAGAATACCTGATCATCTTTAAAAGGATGTAATCATGTCTGTCATTTCAAAGCCCTGAATGAAAATAATGTCCTGCTGCTCTTTTTCGGGCTATAAAAGTGAGTATCATTTAATTCTACAGTCTATAAACTTATGAACTACACTCTATGGCCACTTATGTGATAAAAATGAATCAAATATTTAGTCATATCATCAAGTCTTGAGCTGAATAATGACTGTTTTGTCTTCTTCAGGGCTGATAATTAATATTTTAACTAATTTGATCACTTTATGAACTAAGGAAGATCGAATGAAACGTCAAATATAATAAATTATTCATTCTTAAAGTAATATAATCCTGTCGTTTCATCGGGTCTGTCATTTCCGGCCCTGAATGAAAACGACGTATCTAATTCTACAGTCTAGAAATTCAGAGTAGAATCACTCATTCATTTTCCTTTAGCTTAGTCATTATTCATCTGGGGTCGCCACAGCGGAATGAACCGCCAACTTATCCAGCATATGTTTTACACAGCGGATGCCCTTCCAGCCGCAACCCAGTACTGGGAAACACCCACACACTCTCACTAATATCAATATCATTGATTTCCCCAAATCTTGAGCTGAATAATGAGAGCTTTGTCCTCTTCTGGGCTGCCAATTAATATTATAACTAATTTGATCAATGATATTTTACACTTACATGACCTTATTAAGGTCATGGGACCGAAACATCATATATAATAAATTATTCATTCAGCAAGTCTTGATAGTGTGCAGGATTTTTTGCATCTCTTTTAGACTTACTGAACTCAAATTAAAAGATTATTGAAGAAGATTGAGCTGAATGACACTTTGAGCTGCTTTATAGCAGAATTGATCATTTTGGTTTTACTTTGAAGCAGCTTTTTAATATTATATAGTGCATACATTCATTCATTTTCATTTCGGCTTAGTCCCTTTATTAATCTGGGGTCGCCACAGCGGAATGAACCGCCAACTTATCCAGCATATGTTTTACGCAGCGGATGCCCTTCCAGCTGCAACCCATCACTGGGAAAAATCCACACACACTCATTCACACACATACACTACGGACAATTTAGCTTACCCAATTCACCTATACCGCATGTCTTTGGACTTGTGGGGGAAACCGGAGCACCCGGAGGAAACCCACGCCAACACGGGGAGAACATGCAAACTCCACACAGAAATGCCAACTGACCCAGCCGAGGCTCGAACCAGCGACCTTCTTGCTGTGAGGTGAACGTGCTATCCACTGCGCCACCGTGAGGCCCCATAGTGCATACAGCTCTCCATAAATAAATACTTATAGACTAGAAACAGAATCTATTTATAGTCAGCCTTCACTCCCTGCCACTTTCATTCTAGATAAAGAAAAGCGTGAACATTATTTCCACAAAAAGTCAATTAATTTGAATGTTTAAAGACATGAGGGTGACTAAATGATAATTTGCCGCTTTTAGCACTACATCTTGGCAGGGCAAGTGTATATAAATCAACTTTTGCACCCCCAGTGGCTGTCAATCAAACCACAGAAATTCAACGATATCGTTAGTGTTTCTGCAGGACAAAGGTGCTTATAAAAGGTGGGCTTTGTGAAGCTGCATATCATCACGTGTAGTGAAGAAGAAAAAACACCAGTCTATTAATAGAGTTTCACAAATGGAAACAAACACACACACACACACACACACACACACACACACACACACACACACACACACACACACACACACACACACATTGTGTTCAAAAGACTGCAGAGTTTAAATCCTGCAGCTTTTACATCTACAAAGCTCAGAAGACCAAGTGAGGTGTCAAACTGAGTGTTGATGTTGACCTGCTGAAGCATTTATCTGCATCTTAATAGTGATTGTGAACGAAACTGATCTGAATTCAGCTGTATAAATTGGTTCCTTGACTCCTCCTACAACAGGACAAGGCAAACTCCACTGACAAAAACCACCAACCACAAAGAGAAACACAGAGAGTCGCACAGATTTGGGTAAAGATCAATGGGCGCTGGGATCAGTCGCTCCAGAAATCGTGAAAATGAAGAAGTCGGGACTGCATACCTCCAGCGGGAGAAGGGACCTCGTTCATTTTGAGTACTTTAAAAACGGAAACAAAAACAGAGACATACATTTTATTATTCAGCGTGTAGTTATTTAGATGGTTCACTTAAACAGAGTGGTAAACTTTTCTGTCAATTAAACAAAAAGCTCAATACATTCATTTCAAGTAGTCAGTTATCAGTCCTAGTCTAAGATTGTTTTAAAAGCATTAAAGTGCATTAAAGGGATAGTTCACCCAAAACTGAAAATTCTGTCATCATTTACTCACCCTATACTCGTTTCAAACATTTACGAGTTTCTTTCTTCTGTTAATCACAAAAGAAGATATTTGGAAAAATGCTGGAATTCTGTAACCATTGACTTCCATAGTATTTGCTTTTCCTACTATGGAAGTGAATGGTTAACCGGCTTTCAGCTTTGTTAAAAAAATTATAATTATATATACATCCAGTGATGGGTTGCAGCTGGAAGGGCATCCGCTGCATAAAACATATGCTGGATAAGTTGGTGGTTCATTCCGCTGTGGCGACTCCAGATTAATAAAGGGACTAATCCGAAAAGAAAATGAATGAACATATATATATATATATATATATATATATATATATATATATATATATATATTACTTAAAGGACATAAAGGTTTGGAATCACTTGAGGGTGAGTAAATTGTGAGTAAATTTATTCCCACTTTATATTAAATGGCCTTAACTAATATGTACTTACATGTACATATGTATTCATTTTTTACAATGTATTTATTGTATAAATGCATGTTTTTACATTGTACTTATAATTGATTAAATACATGCATGTAAATGCATCTTTAATTATACTATTGACCATCCCATACACCTTAACCTAGCCCTAAACCCAACCATACCACCAAACCTGTCTCTAACTCTACCCGTATCCCACCTCACGAGCACCAGAAGTGTTCTGCAATGCATTATGAACACAGTAAGTCCATTGCATTTATGTTTTGAAGCAAGTACATCGTAGTTAAGGCCACTTAATATAACGTAGGACTGCTAATGTTAATTTTGGGGTATTTATTTAATTGCCCTGTGGTTCCACACCTTTATGAGTTTCTTTCTTCTGTTGAACACACAAGGAGATATTTTGAAGAATGCTGGAAACCTGTAACCAGTGACTTCCATAGCAGGAAAAACAAATACTATGGAAGTCAGTGGTTTCAGGTTTTCAGCATTCTTCAAAATGTCTTCTTTTGTGTTTGACAGAAGAAACTAAAACAGCTCTGAAACAAGTAAAGAGTAAATAATGACCGAATTTGTATTTTTGGGTGAACTATCCCTTTAAATCAGGATATAAAATATTCAATTGTCCTCTCATCGGTCACTGTCATGAGAATTATCAGAGACTCCACTCCGGGTAACCTGTGAAACAATGTGAAAGCATAACAAGGTAAGCAAATTATTGAGAAGCATATAAACAAGTGAGATACATTGTTTATAATCTGTCATTCATGACTTACCTGTTCTTCAGGTGACACTCTAAAACATGAAATGCTAGAAGAATTAATAATCACGGATTAATAAACAAGGATTGACTTTTTTTTAAGGGCTGGAAGTGAACTTCAGTTAACCAAATGTAAATGAGCATTAAAGGAATAGCTTACTCATTTTATGAACAAGGAATAATAAATAAACAAATATAAAACAAGTATATAATTGCACACAGTCTGATAAGGGGGATTAATGCCGGGCATTTTGGAGACACGTTTTACAATAATATTTTGTTTGTCTACATGATGAAACTCAAGCTATTAAGCTATTATCATTGATGAAACTCAATGATATTAAATTAGCATTAAAGAACATTACTCACTCATTTTAAAGTGAGATTAATGCCAGTTTGGTGAGATATAGGAGGCATGTTTGGAGACTTAAAAGCACATTTACAAAATAATATTTGGTTTGTATGGGCAGCACGGTGGCGCAGTGGGTAGCACAATCGCCTCACAGCAAGAAGGTTGCTGGTTTAAGCCCCGGCTGGGTCGGTTAGCGTTTCTGTGTGGAGTTTGCATGTTCTCGCCGTGTTTGCGTGGGTTTCCTCCGGGTGCTCCGGTTTCCCCCACAAGTAGTAAGACCCAAAGACCCCAAAGACATGCAGTATAGGTGAATTGGGTAACTAAATTGTCCGTAGTGTATGTGTGTGAATGAGTGTGTATGGATGTTTCCCAGTGATGGGTTGCAGCTGGAAGGGCATCCGCTGCGTTAAACATATGCTGGATGCTGGATAAGTTGGCGGTTCATTCCGCTGTGGCGACCCCAGATTAATAAAGGGACTAAGCCGAAAGAAAATGAATGAATGAATATTTGGTTTGTCTCTGCAGTGAAACTCAAGCAAACAAATAGCAACTCCCAAAGTGTGATTTAGCCATCCAAACTGTTCTTGTGGCCTCTGCGGTTTGAGTTTCTGCTCATAAATGCTTTGAAGTCAAACAGTATAGTTAGAATAAAAAAAAAAAAGACTGAAACACAAACGTATCAGAGTATGGGAATGTAAACATCAGAGCTGCAGGTGAAACAGCAATAGGAGGTCAGGAAAGTAGGTCAACCTGCTCTGAGAGAGAAGCAACAGGTCACAACATGCTTGCATACATGCACATTTCACACACACACACACACACACACACACACACACACACACACACACAAACACTCACAAAGACATGTACACACTCATAGACACACACACACTCAAAAACACACTCTCACACACACACACACACACACACACACGCACACACACACACACACACACACACACACACACACACACACACACACACACACACACACACACACACACACACACACACACACACCAAAGATCTCTTTCACTTTGAGAACTGGCTCAACTAGAGGGAAGCCGAGAGTTAAAAAAATAAGACAAAGAAAATTAAAGACTATAAAATTGCTGAACTGGAACAAATAACAGTATAAAACTGTTGCAAAACTCTACAAACATCTACAAGAGGACAAAGTTTAGTTCAATCATTCACTCTGAAGACATACAATACCACAAATTAAAGATGAGCAGAAAGAGAAGTGTAACTGACTATGAATAAAGTGTAGGAAACTTTGAAATCATTGAAAACCAATGTACAAACATGCACAAACTCTTAGTGTACATGAGAATAAGTGAAACGGATGAAAGAAGTGTTTTTTTTAATGATGCAAAGCAAAGCAGATTAACTGGAGATGAGCACAGCCTTGCTGAGCCCATACAAGATGGGAAGTTTGGAAAGAAGCTGTGAATGTGCACTTGAAGTGCAGACACTGAAAATAAGTGTCTAAATGAGAGGACCATAACATGTTTTTGGCCAAAGACTGAAAGGTTTTATAATTTTTTTGCTATTTCAAACAACCAGTTTACCTGTTCATGGTATATAAACCTACCTGTAGAGTAGAGGCAGCAGAGTCGCTGGTCTCGGTCAGTCCTGTGCTCCTCGGGATGCT
>CAIGQW010043132.1:0-19324 GCA_903798125.1 Danio choprae
CTAGACTGCAGCTCCACACAGGAAGTTTGGCCAGAAGAATAATGATCGTGCCCAACAGAGCCTGGTTTCTCTCGAGGTTTTTTTCCCTTCACTTTGTCAATTGGTGAAGTTTTTTCCTCGTCACTGCTGCCACTGGCCTGCTCGGATCGGGACTTGTGGAGCTGCGCTTCGGTGGATTTGCTCTTCAGTGTTTGAACTTTCAGCAGTGAAACTTAAACCACACTGAACTGAACTGAACTGAACTGAACTAAACTCTGAAATCTGGACTTTACTAGAACATGTGAAGCTGCTTTGACACAATCTACATTGTAAAAAGCCCTATATAAATAAACTTGAATTAAATTGAATATGTATATGTGTATATATATATATATATATATATGTATATATTTTTTATATACACATGTATGACGTACAGAATTATGTAGTAAATTTTTTGTATACAGAAGTATGTGGTAGTTTTTTTCTTT
The DNA here is from genome assembly GCA_903798125.1 of Danio choprae. Taxonomy (NCBI): domain Eukaryota; kingdom Metazoa; phylum Chordata; class Actinopteri; order Cypriniformes; family Danionidae; genus Danio; species Danio choprae. The sequence continues at coordinate 471 of CAIGQW010043132.1, forward strand.
GTGTGTCTGATATAAATAATACATTTGAATAAGCTTTAATCACAGCCAGTAGATCTCCATTTAAAGACATTCTCCCCCAAATCAAAGAAATACAAGAGTTTATTTAGTCAAGTATTTCTACAGCACTGTAGTTAGACTGTGAAAGCTGATTCACAAGGATGAGCAGGAAAATAATAAAAAGTCAGAGAACAATATTTCAGTTTTGCCTCACAATATATTCAATAAATCAACCAGAGCAAAATAGAGGATATTATATGATGGACACACACATTTCATGGCATGATCACCATTCTCTAAATGGCATTGAATCTTTCCTTTGTTACAGAGAAAAATTAAAGAAACTTGAATAAACGTAAATTAATAGGCATAAGTGAGTAAACATTAATAAATGTAAATAAACAGGAATAGTTGTAAATAAATAAACCTGAATAAATGTAAGTTAATAAACGTACATTAATAAACAGGAATAAATGTAAATGAATAAACTGAAAAATAAATTAATGTAGCCTAAATGAATAAATGCAGACGACAGTCTAAACTTCCTCTCATTATAACACACACATATTGACTTTAGTCTGGATATATGAGAAACATTCAATGCCCAAAATTTTACTGTTACACCTGTATGAAAAAACCCTAACTGAAGGCTTTTAATCAGATATTCCTTCTCAATTATTAACCACTAGTGAATTCACCGCAGACTCACTCAAACACTCTTTCTCTCTGTTCAGCTGCAGACGATCTGATCATCCAGACAAACCCAATGAGTGAAGATTAATACAAAAACCCTTCTTCAGGATCAACAGGATCCTCCTGTACCTATTTTCCTATTCTGACTTTTATTTTAGCACTGTATGATTCTCCTTCTCCATCTTCTCCTGTCCACGTCACACTCCTGATCTCCTCATTGAGCATCTGAACATCCCTTACACAGAACTTCAGCTCAGAGACGCTCTCGATATGCTCGACTGATGTCGTGAAATTTGTTTCCACAAAATCAGCCCATTCTTTCGACTTCCTCATTTTATCTGTAACAGTAACACCTAATGTAGTTTGGTCATTGGTAATCAGATAACAGATCGGCTCTGACACTGTGCCGTCATGATTTTCCTCAATAATCACCTTAAAGAAGGAATCAGGCACTGCTTTCCCTGAGGCACTGGGTCTTTGGTCTTTAGATTTTGCTTCTATTATTGGTCCTGTGTACACATGGATGTTACAGCTTTGGTCTTTTACGTGTTCACGACACCTTTCCTCCAAAGACTTCATAATGCAATTATTTAACTTAGCACACTGTGGTGAAATGTTGCTGAACAAATAAGTGTCATTACAGGCTTCCTGACACCAACCGTGATTGGCCGCCGCAGCAAGATGACCTCGAGTGTAGGGTTGGACTTTAATAAAGTCACTAAATTGACCTTTTGATTTTTTCTTTTTGGCTAAAGTCTCCTCATTCAGCATCTCAAACACCCATTCAGCATTCCTAGTGTTTCTGTTGTATGACATGATGTAAGTTTTTTTTTCCTTATTTCTCTTCTTGAAGGGCATCCATCCATTAATTTATACTCTGATGTGACTGTTTCAGTTTGCTCAGAGGTGGCTTCCCTACCAAACAGCTCAGAGAGTGGGATCTTAATGCCGATGGCTGGAGAACTGCATTTATCTGATGCCATCTTGATGAAATCTGGACACAAATTTAAGGAACAGAAAGAGCTCTTGTATGAGCTTATTAATTTCACTTCTTTAATCTCTTCAAGGATCTTCTCCTCTGACCAGACTAAAACAATGTGCACAAGGACAGAAAACAACGCTTTTGTCAAAATTCTCCTTCTTTTATTAATTGATTAAGAAGCGAGTTAAAGATGGACTCACGTGAGCAGACTGAAGGTCAGATGAACACACACGTCTGCTGTGCTGATTTTACACCAGACTTTGTTCTCCTACAAACACATAAAAACACATTTTATAATGGGTTATTACTACTCAATGAAGCAAAGCAGTGAAAGCACTTTCTGGCTTAAATATAATTTTATGCTCTAGAATAATATTATTAACCACACACACTGTATGATGTCTTCATTTCAATAATACAATCTATAATTGTTGTCATAACCCAAGTTGGGTCAAATAAGAACATCAGGTCAAAGATAAATGACGCTTGGTGGCTCATTGGTTAGCACTGTGGCCTCACAGCAAGAAGGTCGCTGGTTCGAGCCTCGGCTGGGTCAGTTGGCGTTTCTGTGTGGAGTTCGCATGTTCTCCTCGTGTTGGTGTGGGTTTCCTCCGGGTGCTCCAGCTTCCCCCACAGTCCAAACACATGCACTATAGGGGAATTAGATTAACTAAATTGATTGGAGTGTATGAGTGTGTGTGTGTGTGTGAGTGAATGTGAGAGTGTATGGGTGTCTCCCAGTACTGTGTTGTGGCTGGAACAGCATTCACCCCATAAAACATATGTCAGAGTCATTGCCAGGTTTCGGCAAATCAGGGACTAAGCTGAAGGATAGCGAGTGAGCAAATGAAATTTTTAAACCTGACAGTTGGGTTTGTACATATTTGCTCTATAACAGGTTATGACAGCCCAAGCATTTTTTAGGGTGTACAGTGTTGAAAGCATGAATATTAATTTGACAATAGTGTACTTTACTTGCTGCATAGGGAAACACTGTATTTAACAGTATTTATTGAGTACCAGTAGCAGTTTTCTGTGACTCTGACCAACTAGTAATAGTCATAACATTGATTATTACTCTTTTGTTGATTGTGATTGCTTCTGTTCTTCAGTCTTTCTCAACAATCATTTAAATATTCATCTTTTTTGTCAATAGTCATATTACAAGCACTCTCTATTCTGTTTTCTACTTTATTTTCAATTAAATTATTTATTTATATACATACTGTAACAACTTTCGTATGGGAGACGATGACATGATGACACGGTACACGGGATATAACAAAAAACTGATTTATTTACAAAACACTTACTGAAGACAAACTGGATACAATGAACGGGCAGAAGGGACTTCGACGTGGACACTAGACAAAACAAAATACCGGACTACGAAGGACACAGACGAAAGGGTATAAATAGACAGAGGGATGATTAAACTAATGACACACAAGGGATGAACACAGGTGAACACTGGATGAATTAACACTGACGATGGCGGGAAAGACAGGACAAAGGAATCACATGATGACAACAACAGCACATGACACGACAGAACACTGACACATACACTACCAGTCAAAAGTTTGGGGTCATTTTTATTTTAATTTTTTCATGTTTTTGTTTTTTTTAAGAAAATGATTCTGTTCATCAAGGCAGCATTTATTAAATGTAAATTCTTTTAAAAATGTTTATTAAAATTTTACACAGTTGCTTTCTTATTGTATGTAGTTTCAAATGAAATTATTACTCCAGTCAATATTGCTTTTATTACTATTACCAATAATAATAATAATAATAATAATAATAATAATAATAATAACAATAATAATTAATATTAGAGTGATTTCTGAAGGATCATGTGACTCTGAAGACTGGAGAAGCTTATTTTAACACATTTAAAAATCCTACTGACCCCAAACTTTTGACCGGTAGTGTATGTGTGTCACACCCCCTGCACGTTCTATCAGCCCGGATCACCATTCACACTCTCCAGCCACTACACAACGCACTCAGTCACCCGATTACTGATTACACACACCTGTGCACTCATCACCTTCACCTGCTTCCGTCATCACCAGCACACTATAAAGACTCACCCACTCCGTTCACCCAGTGTCTGGGATCATCTTCACATGGTCACAACTCTCTCCGTCTGCTCGTCCCGATCATCCGCCAAGGCTATCCTCGACACCTTGTATCCTGAGACTAACCCCTGTCATCGGCTTGCTCTCTAAAGGGAAGTGACTCTATATTGAACTATTCACTAGCACCACGGTGCGAAGATTGATTTGTGTTTAAATAAACACTGTTTGAACTGATCCTTGTCTCTGCCTTCTGTGACGCGTGACAATGTGTATCACTTGCCTAGTTAACCTAAAAGGGTATACGCAGAAGGACTTTTAATTTTCAGTAACCCAGTTCAAGCACTTCCGGTAAACTGGATGCCATTACAAACTGCATTTAAGGTCTGTTTTCTTTAGAAATCTGTGATCTTCACTGCCTGATTGATATACGATATAAAGTGGGTCTCAGAATGTACCAGAAGCACTGCTTTAAATAATTTTTTTCCACGCCATGTCTTTAAAAAAAATTAAATGTCAGTATTTTCAATGGAGCTTCTGTGCTCGCGTGCTGCTACTCACTGTGCTAGTTCACACGGTCTTTCATCTCGTTTTACACTTAAACAACTAAATGAATGCTTAAATTTATTTAACGGATTGTATTTTAATTACATTACAACCTCGATGCTGTAAAAGAAACCGTATGAAATTGAAAATAATCACATTAGTCTTTCACCGGAGGTTTATCAGTAGGGGAAAAAACACTAGATGTGCATATAGTCCATTAACCTAGTGAAGCCTTTAAATTGCACAATAGCTGAATACTAGTATCTTGCTAAATATCTGGTAAAATATTATGTTATTATAGCAGAAGAAATTTGTTATTAAAACAATTGTGTTTAAAAATCAATGTATTGAAAAATCTTCTCTCTGTAAAACTGCACTTGGGAAAAAAATAAAATTTAATAGGAGGGTGAATAATTTAGAAAATAATTAGTTCTCACCTTTTACTTGAGTGTCGTCAGCTATTCAGCAACCCTGAGCGACGTCTGTACCGCTTCAGGCAGGTTTAGCTTCTTAGGGCTGGATAAGAGTAAAGTGTTCAGGCTCGGATAAAAATTTATAAAGACAGACGTTACTCTGAGACTTCGCTTTATATACTCCTCTGAGCACTATGCATACAAACACGTACGTCTAAGCTCAACCGTTTTCTTGCTGATGCTGTAACTTGGAAAAAACAAAAAAAAAAAAACACATGCATACATACCTGTTGTGGGTAACATAGGAGATATAAGCAGACAAACTTTTTGTTTCCATACCATCTTTGCATGCAAAAGAAAGCCACATATCATAGTGGCTTCTTCCTGTTTTTCTGTCTTGAAGGATGTATAGTTTGTGAAACGGTGCCAAGGCCTCTTTATGTTCAGGGCTTCAACCTCTTGAGTTACAGTGTTTAATTCAACCATTCATTCACTGTTTTTTCCGCTTAGTGCCTTTATTATTCTGGGGTCACCACAGCGGAATGAACCGCCAACTTATCCAGCATATGTTTTACGCAGCGGATGCCCTTCCAGCCGCAACCCATCGCTGGGAAACATCCATACACATCCATACACACTCATTCACACACATACACTACCACTACGGACAATTTAGCTTACCCAATTCCCCTATAGCGCATGTGTTTGGACTCATGGGGGAAACCGGAGCACCCGGAGGAAACCCACGCCAACACAGGGAGAACATGCAAACTCCACACAGAAATGCCAACTGACCCAGCCGAGGCTCGAACCAGCGGCCTTCTTGCTGTGAGGCAATTGTGCTACCCACTGCGCCACCGCGTCGCCCTTTAATTAGAATAAATTTATTATATATTTATATTCTATATTTTAGAGATGATCCTCTCCTGGGAAGATGCAATTCAGTTCCTCTTCTTCTTCTCTTTTGTGGTTTCTTCTGGAAACCTTGTCCAATCAAATGACTCTAGAGATTTACTAAAGAGCACTTTTCTATAAGATAAATCTAATGAATCAAATACAAATATATGTTCAATTTTTCCATGCGTCATTTCATTTTTTAAATGTGTTATTTCAACTTAATTTCTAAATATGGGACTGCATTATGTTCTGCAACACCTAGACAGACCAGGGACCTATGTGAGGATCTTGTTTGTTGACTTCAGCTCGGCTTTTAACACTATCGTCCCAAAACTTCTCCTGCCCAAATTAACTCAGCTCTCCGTGCCCACCTCTGTCTGTCAGTGGATCAACAGCTTCCTAACGGACAGGCAGCAGCTGGTAAAGCTGGGCAAATTCTCATCCAGTATCCGCACAATCAGCACTGGTGCCCCCCAGGGGTGTGTCCTCTCCCCTCTGCTCTTCTCCCTGTACACGAATGACTGCACTTCAAAGGACCCCTCTGTCAAGCTCCTGAAGTTTGCAGACGACACCACACTTATCGGCCTCATTCAGGACGGTAATGAGTCTGCTTACAGACAGGAGGTTAAGGAGCTGGCTGTCTGGTGCAGTCACAACAACCTGGAGCTGAACACGCTCAAAACAGTGGAGATGATAGTGGACTTCAGGAGAAACCCCCCTGCTCTCCCCCCACTGAGCATCATGGACAGCATTGTGGCAGCAGTGGAGTCATTCAGGTTCCTGGGCACCACCATCTCTCAGGACCTGAAGTGGGACACTCACATTGACTCCATTGTCAAAAAAGCTCAACAAAGGCTGTACTTCCTTCGTCAGCTGAGGAAGTTCAACCTTCCAGAGGAGCTGCTGAAACAGTTCTACACTTCCATCATTGAATCAGTCCTCTGCACTTCAATAACTGTCTGGTTTAGCTCAGCTACCCAATCAGACCTCCGAAGACTACGTCGAATAGTTCGGACTGCTGAGCGAATCACTGGTACAACCCTCCCTACTCTCCAAGAACTGTACTTATCCAGAGCGAGCAGAAGGGCTGCCAAAATCACTCTGGACCCCTCACACCCAGCACACTGCCTCTTTGAACTTTTACCTTCTGGTCGACGCTACAGAGCACTGTGCACCAGAACAGCCCGACACAGAAACAGTTTCTTCCCTCAGGCAATCCATCTTATGAACACTTTATGATAGTATTGTGACAACGTCACTACTTGCTATACACTTTATACACACATACACTTATTTAAAACATACTTCCATGCCAGTTTGCACATAATAGCTGCACATATAATGCTGTATATAGTAATATACCTGTACATACACTTGTCAACCTGCATATCTGCATTCACTACTTACTTCTATTCTTAAAATATATTTATGATCTGTTTTTTGTCCTGTCTTTGTGATTCTGTTGCACTGTAGAAGCTTCTGTCACGAAAGCAAATTCCTCGTATGTGTGAACATACCTGGCAATAAAGCTCTTTCTGATTCTGATTCTGATTCTGAAATTAATTAGTTCTGCTTTCATTGTATGTACGGATTACTTTGGTTGTTATTGACATTTTTCCTCAATTAACTTTTTGCTTTTGAATTGCTTTTATGGGATGTTGATCTTTCTTCCAACAACATTTAACCTTGAAAAGTTGTAAAGTGACCTTTATAAACATGTGTAGTAGTCTGCAGTGCTGTATTGTCTGGGTTGGTGTTGTATATTACGCTACAAACACCTTGTAATAAACCGCCAGCACATTTTCTGCTATTTTACAGACTTATTTCTCTATATATTATTTCTTATTCATTATATTATTATTTTAAATGACTAAAATGTCAATAAAAGTATAAATATAATGCAATTCACAACCACAAATAAACAGAAAACACACAAAATACAGAAACTGTTCATTAACAGACTGCTTACAGTATACATGTATGTATGTATGTATGTATGTATGTATATATATATATATATATATAACCAAGTCATTGTGATCTAAATAATCTTTTTAAAAACTTTGCCTGAATTTTCTGTTTCCTCTTGAACTAAACCACTTTACGGTTCTATAAGCACTATAATGTACAGAGAAAAACCACCACATCCACACACAGAAAACCCCTTCAGTAGAGCAGAGCTTCGTCTTCTCACGCAAACCAGAATAAACTTCCTCCTTGTCTGACAGCACTGCTCTCTGAGTTGACATTTACATCGCACTAACAGAGATCAACAGATATTTATACAAGTCTGATTGAGAAATAGATTGAGAAACTCTTGGCCAAGTTCAGGGGTTCGTTCTTCGCTTAAATGTCCTAAAATCTTTTGGCAGATCCTGGATCTTTTAATCTTGATAACTGATCTCTGGCTAATTTGGTTCTTCAAACAAGTCCATGAATCAGATTAAAATGTATAGATAAACTGATTCTCAAAATCATGATCAGCAATGCAACGATTGGCTGACGGCACAGCAGCGTAATGACATCATCTGATTAATATTTAATTATCCAAAAATTACAAAAATTTTCATAGTAAACCGTTTGTTAAATATGATAAGCAATAACTTGTTGTGGGCCACAGGCTTGTGTTTAGCGATTTATTTAGTTTTACTTTTAGAGCAGATTTTCTTTAGTATAGTATCAAATTTTCATAATCGTGTGTTTTAAGGCATAACTACAGATTAAAATAAAACATTTTGATATGGGAAAAATATCTGCAACCTTTGCGAAGCATCAAATCACCGTCATATTAACTCATAAAATGTGTGCATGACTCCCATACAGGTCTATTATTCAGATAGAATAGTATGCCATGTCTGTTATCGTACAGAAATTGTACTCAAGCTGGGACGATACCTTTTAAAAGTACACATCTGTATCTCAAAAGTCCATATTTTTTAATGCCATAGCACCGCTGTGACCAACTATGACATTCATAAACCCATATGGGCCACTGTAATCCAGAAGGGAAGACAAACCAGACAAAGCAAAAGTGTGAAAATGAAAGAAATCTAAATGATGGTCACCCACAACAGTAAGTTTGTGCAATGGTGGTATTTATTTACTGTGCAAAAAGGACTATATTCACCCAAACGATAAAATATACACTAGTGTGCACAAAACAATCCCAAAGTACAAACAACGCAAAGACAAAATAAACAGACTACCCAGAGCATAGGTCTCAAAGTCAATTCCTGGAGAGCCGCAGCTCTGCACGGTTTTGCTCCAGCCCTATCAAACACAGCTGATCTAGTAGTGTCTAGTAGTCTTGAACACCTTGATTAGCTAGATCAGCTGTGTTTGATCAGGGTTGGAGCAAAACTGTGCAGAGCTGCGGCCCTCCAGGAGTTTGAGACCCATGACCCAGAGTGTTATGTCAATCACTACGAAAGTGGCTTACTGCACTACAGTAGCTTACTCATAGGCTCGTGAAAACAGCAAAACTGGTTGGTCTTAGTTCCATCTATATAGGAGAGCTGACTTCTCTAACGGAGCATACCAAAAATGGGAAAGTACAAGTCAAAATAAGAGTAAGTGCATCTTCACATATACACATATTTCACCCATAACATATTGAAAGCCTGAGCAAAATAACTTCCCAAACAGTCATTTGCCTACATTTCTTGTTATTCCAGGCCATTCTCTTATCACATTCAACACAAACAATGGATTATCAGCTTCCGGTTAGCCTGTGCATGGTTAGATGATGTGTCATAAACAGGATACCCTGCTTGGGTTGGCCGGATAACATTGTTCTCCCCCTGAAGGACCGACTCAAAACACAATCAGGCAAAATCTAACATATTAAACACAAAACTATATAAAGCGTGGGGAGCTGTAAACTATAAGGAAGCATGTGGGATCACGTGCGCAGCCACTTCTGAACATGAAGACCTCAGTGGGGAAATGATTACTTGCATGAGTTAAGTGAACGTGACTGTGTATTTGACCCAAGGCTGTGCTCAGCATGGACAGCTACTACTTAGTCCCGTTGAATTAAATATTGGTCATGATCAATAATAACCATACTCTTATTCGGATGATAAGCACTTGTGTGGATCAAATACTAGAAACATGATGAAAGCTGGATCATCCAGTGTCTGCTTGCATAAAACACCTTAAGGGTGATTTCCCTGTAAGATCACCCATACGTTCACCTTAAATTTAAGATAAATAAAGCTTAGACGTTACTTTTGGGTTAGTTCACCCTAAATCGAAAGCTCTGTCATCATCTACTCACTTTTAACTCGTTTCAAACCTGTTTCACTTATTTTTAAAGTCCTAATAGAGAAATAGACTGTATTATTTGGATACTGAGCAGCAATAAATAACACTACTAGTTTGTACAACATAAGGAGTTTTCATGTGATTTTCTAGTGTTTTGAAATTAATGAATGCATAATAATCGTGATAACTGTGAAACCGTGATTATTCCTCAGACTACCATTGCACAACCAACATCTATAATCGTTGCATCCCTAGTAGTGTCCACACGACCACACTGTACCCGGAGTTAGTTTTGGAAAATCTTCACCCTGGCCGGGGTTTCCAGAAAGTTGCGGTTTTAGTCACCTGATACTGTTTTCATGTGAACAAACACCAAAACCGCATTAAAAGAAAAAGTGTGGTTTTGAAAATATCCCTGTTCGTGTGCACAGGGCCTAAGTGTCATATTTAAAGGCTCTAGTATACTTCAAACTAAGTTCTTTTTTGTTCTTTATTTTAGGGCAAACAGAAGTTCGTAAAGGCAGAGTGACGCTAAACTGAATCTTCTGACAGCCTCGCAGTAGGCGGGGTTTTAAGAACACACCCACTGATTGCGTAATAGTCATGGACCAATGGTAGCTCAAAGGTGTTTGCCCCCAAAGAGTTTGCTTTGGTGAGATGCTGAACTGCTGAAACAAACTCCAAAAAAGAGATTAGATTTTGTTCAAACTGGGTCTCAAGACATTGGAATGGACATTAACAAGGAGACATGGAAAGCGGTCTTGAACAGGGTTAATTCTTCCTCAATCTGTGCACGTCACAGGCTCATACAACGCAAGGTAGTGCATAGAGCTGGTCCAAGAGAAGGCCAGCTCACATCCACCCCTTTATTGACCCTGAGTGCGACAGGTGCCATTCTGGTTCAGCTACTCTAATCCATATGTTTTGGTCCTGTCCTTCCCTGCTTTCTTTTTGGAGGCAAATTTTTCTGCTAATGTCTGCTATTACCCCTGTTGATATTCCACTTTGTCCAATTATTGGTTTATTTGGGGTTCTCCCACCCGGCCACACTTTACCCTCTCATTTTGTAGACTTTGTAGCCCTCTTAACCCTTCTGGCTATAGGCGATTAATTCTTCTGAACTAGAAGAGCCCCTACCCTCCTCATTCTTACACTTGTTGGATGAGAAATGTTCTTTATTTTATGAAATTAAAGAAATTTAGGTACTCTCTTCACCGATCTAGCACTATTTTCATTAAATCGTGGGAACCCCTTGGCAAACATGTCCAAACTCTTTAGCTTGACCCTACTCCTTCTGATTGAGTCCCCACCCCCTACTTACAGTTTGGTACTGGATACTAGTTCTGGTCAGCACATTGCAGACCTGTATTTTCTGTATGTTAGAGTGTTTTCACACCTGCCTTATTTAGTTCGGTTGAATCGCACTAGAGTTCGTTTTCCCTCTTGGTGCGGTTCGTTTGGGCAGGTGTGAACGTAGCAATCGTACTCGAGTGCGCACCAAAAGCGGACCAAAAAACAACAAACAAACCCTGTAGCAGTTAGTTTGTGGTGAGAACATGATCCGAACTGAAACAGACCCAACCACAAAAAGAAACGTTACTGCACCTTTTTGGACTCATCCAGCTGCCGTAGTCCGATGCGCTGTGCATAATGTAATGTGGAGGAACAATATTTGTTGACAGCGCTTTACCAACCGTTTTAAACAGAGAGAGAGGGGAAAACATTAACTTGTGGATCGTTGGTAATATTTCCGGAAGATGACCATGTCGCAGTTTAGCTAAATTAATTCGCGCCTCCTCCTGAAGTGACTTGCGACGTGCTTCGCCGTTTGCAAAGCATTAAAACATTGTTTTCCAGCCGCAGCCGCGCTTCATTCTCGAAATGTATAGATTGTCTAAAGTGATGTATACAAACTATATAGTATACTATGAGCAGGGATACAATCAGCCAGCACAGTCGCTCCACAGTTAAAAGCGACATCTTGTGTCTGCCGGTTTGTTTACTTGCCGGAGTTCCATTGGCATTTTACCGCACGTTAAATCTGACCAATCGAAAAGCGGTTTAATAAATACGTTCAGTAGCATCTGGCCAATGAGTGATGTGGATTTTGTCACATGACTGCATTTTGGTTCTTTTCAACTGGTTCGGACCAAAGCAATCAGTGTGGTGTGAAAAGGACCCAAAGACTGCAGAAAAATGCTACAATGTTCATTTGTTGCCCTTGGTCCGGACCAGATGAACCGAACCACAGATGTGAAAGCACCCTCAGATTGCACTAGGGTTTTTACATTTTATTTTAATTTTGTATTGTTTTTTTTTTTCTTAAAATACTCTTCAGTGTATTTGCTTATTGTTACATGTTTATGTTGTCCTTTTTGTATATTTTGTAATGTGTTTTACAATGTATAAATGAATAAATAAATAAAAGATTTTGTTCAAACTGAAATAATTTCAGTTTTGTTTTTTTTCATTTGAAGTATACCGGGGCCCTATGGGGAAACATTTAAGGTGCTTTACACAACTGGGCACAGACCAACACGTATAATATATACTAGCGATTGAATGGTAAGATCCTCAGAGAAGAGAACAGATCACACCAGAGGAAAGGAAAGACGGTGTCAGTGAAGGTGGTTGTGAATGTATGTAGATGTGTGTTATTTATAGGATCAGAGAAACACACAGTTCCTCTGTCATAGTCCAGCTCCACTCTCACACACTCCAGGTACTGCTCGACAGGAAACTCATTCGAAGAACTTTTAATTAGTCCATACGGGTCGTGCCACACACTCCAGACGTCAGTGTTAAAGAAAACATCTCTCTTCCTCTGGTTTGATGCTGTCGTTACTCCGACACTCCAGCATCGACTCTCTTTCACCTCCACATCCCAGCGGTGTTTTCCTGAGCAAAACCCCACTGAACCCAGAACACAGGGATAGTCAAACCTCTCTGGATTATCAGGAAGCCATTGTTTGTTCTCGCTCTCTCTCACGCTGGTCAGATCTTCAGACAGGACGATGTGCGAATTTGCAGTGTTTGGATCCAGAATCACAGGAGCTGAAGAGACACAATCAACAGCGGCTATTATTCTCATGCCCATATCGTGATCAAGAGTAGAACTAGACTGCTTTCACACCGGTAGATCCATTGTTTCGTTTCGAAACAGGGATTCAAATTGTTAGTGTTGCTTTTTGTTCTTGGTTCAGTTTGCTTCTATGGCAAAGTATCTAAACGGATCAAAATAGTTAAAACAAGTCACGTGCGAGTAAACTCTCCTCACAGGAGTCAGAGTTTGGTTTATTTTCCAGGATTCCGCTTAGCTGTCATACGTCGTTATTTCAATTTATGAAGATAAGAAATGAGAAGCAAAATGGTGTGCTTTAATTTTGAGGTAGAGGTAAGAATTTCTCATACATCGCCTCACTTCAATTGTCAAGGGTTGTAAAATATATACCGATCCTATATTAGAAATCAAGTCATTCATTCATTGTTTCCCACTTATTCGGGGCCGGGTCGCAGGGGCAGCAGTCTCAGGAGAGAACCCTTCCCCCCAGACTTCCCCCTCCCCAGACATTTCCTCCAGCTCCTCCGGGGGGATCCCAAGGTGTTCCCAGGCCAGCCGAGAGTCATAGTCCCTCCAGCGTGTCCTGGGTCTTTCCCGAGGCCTCCTCCCAGTGGGACATGCCTGGAACACCTCCCTAGGTATGCATCCAGGTGACATCCGAAACAGATGTCCGAGCCACCTCAGCTGGCTTCTCTTGATGTGGACTCTACTCTGAGCTCCTCCTGGGTGACAGAGCTAGAACCGTGACGTTGTCTGGTATGGCACACCTGGGGCCCCACCCTGGAGCCATGCCTGAGGTTGGGGCTTGTATGCGAGTGCCTGGTGGCTGGGTTTTATCCCATGCAACCTGGCTGGATTCAGCCTGAAGGAGCAACGTGGGACCATCCTACTGCAGGCCCACCACTTGCAGGGGGAGCCATGTATTTATTTAGCGCATTTATTGTGTACGGCCATACACCCAAAGCGCTTCACAATCATGAGGGGGGGTCTCTCCACACTACCACCAGTGTGCAGCATCCACTCGGATGATGTGATGGCAGTCACAGGACAACAGCGTCAGTGCACTCACTACATACCAGCTATAGGTGGAGTGGAGAGACAGTGATAGAGCCAATTCGGTGGATGGGGATGATTGGGAGGCCATGATGAAGGGAATTTGGTTAGGACAATGGGGTGTAGCCCTATTCTTTACGAGAAGGGCCATGGGATTTTTAATGACCACAGAGAGTCAGGACCTGTTTTTACATTTGTGATTGACGAATGATATCTCTACTCATCATTCTCTCTTCTAATAGCCATATACATGCCTATTACATAACCATAACACACTGAGATATAGCCTGGTTCATTAGTTTGTTGTATCGTATTGCTTTCTCACTATAACCAAACCGCTCCAGAGGTCATTTCAACTGAGCTGAGCCTTCGTTCAGATGATCTCTGATTGTTTTGGTGCGGATCAGAGCGTGATTACGGGTTTTACATATGCCCAAATAAACCAAGATAAGGGGGCAAACGGGCCATATTCCCAAACAAATGTCTAGGTGTGAAAGCACCCTAAAACAAATGATTATGAGTTATGACAGTCATTCTGTTGCCCAAACAATGGTTTTCCTCTAATCACGGTCTCATTGTTTTCAACACAGTTGCCATTGCTTGGGAACGCTCCTTTTTTGTGCTGTGTTGAGTCATGTTTGGTCTTGTGCTGTGGTTTGGCTTTCAGTTTTCATGTATTCGCTTGTATCAAACAGTAAAATGTGTCCATCTGAATTAGTGTGTGATATGATGCACAAAGCAGCCCTTGGGTGAACACTGAATCAATGTAAAGAACGGCGAGTCTACCTGCTTGAGTCCACTAAGCAAGAACTCCAGCAAGGCACTTCACTGACATCTTTCTAGACTGCAGCTCTGGCTTTTTATCCATTTTATCTGGCTATTCTGTCCATTAAGCTAAGCAGGGCTGCGCTCGGTCAGTACCTGGATGGGAGACCACATGGGAAAGCTATGTTGCTGCCTGAAGTGATGTTAGTGTGACCAGCAGGGGGGCGCTCAACCTGTGGTCCAGTAACGCCCCAGTATATTGATGGGGACTCTATTCTGTTCAGTGAGCGCCGTCTTTTGGATGAGACGTTAAACTGAGGTTCTGACTCGGGGTGTTAAAAATCCCAGGTTTAACCCTGGCATCCTGGCCAAATTTGCCCACTGGCCTCTGTCCATCATGGCCTCCTAACCATCCCCATATCATAATTGGCTTCATCACTCTGTCTCCTCTCCACCAATCAGCTGGTGTGTGGTGTGCGGTCTGGCGCAATATGGCTGCCATTGCGTCATCCAGGTGGATGCTGCACACTGATGGTGAATAAGGGAGATCCCCCAAAAAATGTGTAAAGCGCTTTGAATGTCCAGAAAAGTGCTATATAAATGTAAGGAATGATTATTATTATTTGCCCATTGCATTAATTTCTTGCTACTATCGCCTGTTTAGTATGCTTTGGTTGTGATCGGTGGAGCTGCCCTCCAGTGCATCATCCTTCAACAGTGACTAATGATTTGCCTTAATCTGAATAAGACAATAATATGATTAAGGTGTTTACATGAGTTGCATTTTGAATGTTCCTTTCATGTTCCCGTTTGACATGTTATAGCATAGCGTTTGATTAACATCATTATGGCACCGTTCGATGCTAGTTTCCTCTGGCATTTCACGCAACAACAGTTCGTGTTCATCATGATGGCACCATATGCGATTTTCATTCATTCATTCATTTTCTTTTTCGGCTTAGTCCCTTTATTAATCTGGGGTCACCTCAGCGGAATGAACCGCCAACTTATCCAGCATATGTTTTACGCAGTGGATGTTGTATGTTTTCCAGCTGCAACCTATCACTGGGAAACATCCATACACACTCATTCACACACATGCACTACGGACAATTTAGCTTACCCAATTCCCCTATAGCGCATGTCTTTGGACTTGTGGGGGAAACCCACGCGAACATGGGGAGAACACGCCGAGGCTCGAACCAGCAACCTTCTTACTGTGAGGTGATTGTGCTACCCACTGCGCCACCGTGCATGCAAACAGACGACGGTGGATACAAATTCACAGGCAATTCTCACTAACTTTTCATTCATGCCCCTGCGACAAAGTCAGAGGTACTGGATTAGAGCTCGCACTAAAAATGTACTCTCCTGCTTGAAGCAATGGACCCTTTTTACAAGATGCGTTTAACCGTCATCATAACCTTAAATGCATGAAAGTTTTTAATATTTAGATTTTTAGGAAAACTGAACATTTATATGCGTTTATGTATGTATTATATCATCTTTGCGTCAAATAACAAAAAACGAATGACCGCTTATGTGAGGCGTTTGTAATGCAGCGTCTATGGGAGCTGAGAGTAAAGCAGACGTCATTCTCTCCTCTGGCTGCCGTCATCAGTCTCACATTTTTTTCCTTTTTCATAGTCTTGATAACACCGCCGTGGAGTTTTTCTTTTATTATTTCAGCGAATAGGATTATAAAATCATTATTTGTTGTACTCTCCCATTCACTGCGCTCTGAGTTTACCAACTACGACCACTTCTGCTAGACTGAGAAACGTGAAATATGTAAAAAGGGTCTATTCCCGTTTGTTTGATGTCAAACTGTCGTGTGTGTGTGTCCTGACGCAAAATGTAGCACAAAACAGTAATAGTTCAATTGCATGTCTGTTTACATGTCTGTTTACTGTCGTGTTTACATGTCTGTACTGCTTCAATATTGTGACTACAATAGAAATACTCCACGTCTTCATTCAATTTCTGTTGAGTTCAGTTGTTACTGTAGTTGGATTAAGGTCATCAAAAATCACTGTTTACATGGTAGACTCTTAAACAGAGTATTGTCTTACTTGTATTAAAATCTGAGTATTGGTGTACATGTACACATACTCAGGGTGGCACGGTGGCTCAGTGGATAGCACGGTTACCTCACAGCAAGAAGGTTGCTGGTTCGAGTCCCGGCTGGGTCAGTTGGCGTTTCTGTGTGGAGTTTGCATGTTCTCCCCGTGTTAGCGTGGGTTTCCTCCGGGTGCTCCGGTTTCCCCCACAGTCCAAACACATGCACTATAGAGGAATTGGAGGAACTAAACTGGTCATAATGCATGAGTGTGTGTGTGTGTGTGTGTGTGTGTGTGTGTGTGTGTGTGTGTGAGAATGTTAGAGCGTATGGGTGTTTCCCAGTACTGGGTTGCGGCTGGAAGGGCATCCGCTGTGTAAAACATATGCTGGAATAGTTGTCGGTTCATTCCGCTGTGGCGACCCCTCATAAATCAGAGCCAGTAAAAATGAATAAATGAATAAATTAACGTACTCAGTGGCATTTATATGAATCTGATCTGAATAATATTTGAACAAACTAGAACTGCACTAGCCGTGTACCACCATTCTGCATCCTGCCTGAAATAGTGAACATGTTTGACTAAATTTTGTTATCCAAATTTCTTGTTTAACCCTCTAAAGTGGCTTAGACACATTGTAAGTTGTATAAAGCCCAATAGAGTTAAAGATGACTTGATTGTTCCCAGCGGGCGAGGGATGGGCAAATTCCCGTTTGCTCCACTCTGTCAATAAACAATCAGTTTCCTCTACTCCTGGGTGTTTCACATCACAGCCTGGCAGTGAGTCACAACACTGACTCAACATCCCTAGGGGTTGCAACACATTCCTCTGGTAAACACGTCAGCACGTCAGACCGGTGTCGCTGAGTTTCATTACTGGAGAAACAAAGACACGTGAAGCAGCCCTTGTGTTCTCAAATCAAATAAGAAACTGAAGTAGTGTAAATTGCAAAAATAAATAAATAACTATGTCATTCTTACTGTGTCGTGAACATGGCTGCAGCTATGAGATAACTAAATCTACTGAACTCTAGACACTCTCAGCAGTTTCTTAGACAAATCAACAGAAGAACCTGAAATTCCTTGATTTCACAAAATGATATTTGGGATTCAATGTTTCAGTAAGAGTGGCGACACGGTGGCTCAGTGGTAAGCACTGTTGTCTAACAGCAAGAAGGTCGCTGGATTGAGTCCCGACTGGGTCCCCGTGTTGGCGTGGGTTTCCTCCAGGTTCCCCCATAGTCCTAACACATGCGCTATAGGTGAATTGGATGAACTAAATTGGCCGTAGTGTATGTGTGTGTGTGAATGTGAGTGTTTCCCAGTACTGGGTTGGGCTGAAAGGGCATCCATTGCGTAAAACATACAGGTATGCCGGAATAGTTGGCGGTTCATTCCACTGCGGTAATAAATGAGGGACTAAGCCAAAGGAAAATGAATGAATGAATGAATGTTTCAGTAAGAAGAATTTCAAATGGAGTCTCAATTATCTTTTACCCTGTTGAGTCTCTTCAGAACTCAATGATCTTCACCATACACTGAAATAATTTAGTGTCATGAAAACAGTGTGTATAAGAAGCTGTAGTGTGGACTCTTACTGTACTGGACGATATCCTGCATCTTCCTCCAGGCTCTGTACGGCAGGTTCCCCAAGTACTGAGACACATGAATCAAAGCTCCAGAAGGCGTCTGTGGATCCAGCTGTGAGATCTGGACTCTGGAAGAACATTCAGGAGTCAGAACTGCAGTGGCTTTGGCTTCAGAAGCAGAGAGAGCAGAGACACCAGCAGATCACTCACCTTTCCATCGAGCCTGGAAACTCCTTCAGAAAGCAGACGTCACTGGCTTTCAGCATCTCCTCCGTGTCTCTGATTGCGTGTGAAAGAGCTGAGATGTGTGTGTTCATCTCCTCCAGCTTCTCCTTCATCATCTGCTTCTTCTGCTCCTCTTCCTTCCTCAGTGCAGTGATTGTAGCTTCTTCTTCATCTTGGAGAAACTGATAAAGCTTCTCAAACTGCTGTTTAATCTGATGCTCGCTGT
>CAIGQW010043144.1:10074-23408 GCA_903798125.1 Danio choprae
TGTGTGTGTGTGTGTGTGTGTGTTATCCGCAGGCCGATATGGGCTGGCTGAGGCCGCTGAAGTAGGATTTCTCCCTCTCGCTCATGATCTCGAAGTGCAGCGGCTGACGGCAGAAGTTACACTCGGCTGAGGAGTGAGGCTTCAGCTGCAGACCCACCTCTGTCCACGTCTGCGTCAGCTTGTCTGAAACACACACAGACACACACACACTTACAGCTACTGGACTTCACAACAGCTACACCATCAAGAGGGGAAAAAGCACCAAAGTGTTGGATTTTTCTGACAAAAATGAATGAATGAATGAGCATTTAATATAGCAGTGTTCATTGTGCATTGCCAAACACCTTTCATGACCCGCTCCTCCAAAACACCCCAAAGGGCTCAATAATGTTTGGATCTGGGTACT
This sequence comes from Danio choprae, assembly GCA_903798125.1. Classification (NCBI taxonomy): domain Eukaryota; kingdom Metazoa; phylum Chordata; class Actinopteri; order Cypriniformes; family Danionidae; genus Danio; species Danio choprae. The sequence goes on from CAIGQW010043144.1 coordinate 10,481, forward strand.
GGGCAGGCCATAGGACATGTTCAACCTCACCGTCATGTTCATCAAATCACACTGTCACAAGTCCTGCTGTGTGTATTGCTGCATTATCATCCTGACATCCTTATCATCTAGCACCAGTATTGGGCCTAGGGAATGCCATGATATTGAGCCCAAACCATCACTGATCCCCCCCATTCTTCACTTTGGGCATCGGCAGTCTGGGTGGGACACTTCTTTGGGGCTTCTCCACAGGAGTGAGCAGATGTTTGGCTACAGCAGCTGGCCATATTGACCCTGTGGAGCTCCAGACCAGCAGTTCTGCTGGACACAGGAGAGTCGAGCTGCACATTTAATCCTGCAGTGAGTCGTTCAGCTGTGGTCTGATGTGTTCTGGATAAATCAGGGTCTGCAGCCGGACATCCCTTTCAGACAGCTTCTTCTGGCGTCCACAGTTTCTCCTGCTGGACGTGGTTCTTCTTCTTGGTGGTTTGCTAGCATTAGCCTGGATACCGCGGCTCTTGATCACACAGACTAGCTGTGTTGGTCACAGATGCACCAGCTACAACACTACACTACACTGGCCGGAGCTTCAGTCTCATTCTCCAAACCCTGCATGCATGCATATATACTATGCAGTATACCGTGTGTGTATGTGTGTGTGTGTGTGTGTGTGTGTGTGAGAGAGTGTGTGAACTTACCCACAAAGTATTTCATCATCTGCGGTGTGTGGTGTGGTGTCGGGGCGATGCGCAGCAGCTCTTCTCCTCGCGCCACTGTCGGGTAGTTTATAGCCTGAACGTAGATGTTGTAGCGGCTCATCATAATGTCACACACCTCTGTGTTCTTCTCCGCATCCGCAACCTGAGGACCACACACACACACACAGTGTGAGTGACTGAATGTGTGTGTTTGTGTGAGAGTGTGTGCGTGAGAGAGTGTGTGTGTGTGAGAGAGTGTGTACGCACCCGCACAGGAATGATGTGACTGGGGCAGTGTATGACGGGCAGGCCGCTGTCCATCAGCATCTGGCGCAGCAGTGTGACGTTGCGCTGGTGTTTTCTGCGCAGTGTTCGTCCCTCCTCACTCTTCAGGATCTGCACAGACTGACGCGCGCCCGACAGCAGCATCGGCGGCAGAGACGTGGTGAAGATGAAGCCGGCCGCGTACGAGCGCACAGTGTCCACCAGTGCGTGTGTGCTGGCGATGTACCCGCCCACACAGCCGAACGCCTTGCCTGAGGACACACACACACAGGTCAGAAAATACACCACACACACGTGCGCAGGTCAGAAAACACACCGCACACATACACACACAAACAGGACAGAAAACACACCGCACAGAGTCCCTTTCTGCTGATAGACATCGAGGTGATATAAAGGAGATTAATCACAATTAATAAATCCAAAATAAGTTTGTTTTGACAGAAAATGTGTGTGTGTGTGTGTGTGTGTGTGTGTGTGTGTGTGTGTGTTTGTGATCTATATTTATCATGTATATGAAACAAAAACAAAACTATACAAATGTGTTTTTGCATAGACATTTTTCTCAAATATATGCAGAAATGTGTGAATTTATATATACATAATTATCATAATTATTATTGTTATGAGGATACAGAGCCTCCCTCTCAAGCATTTGCTGCTGCCGCTCTGGGTTCTGCTGATTGAGTTTATTCTGCTCATTATCAGATACTGAGGTCAGATTACAGTGCAGTGAATGAGCATCTGTGTGTGTATGAGTGTGTGTTCAGTGTCTGCAGTGTGTGTGAGGCAATATTGAGAGTCTGCTGTGTGTGTGTGTGTGTGTGTGTTCAGTGTTTGCTGCCTGTGTGTGTGTGTGTGTGTGTGTCTGCTGGGTCACTGAAAAACATCATTGAGAGTCTTCAGGGAAACTGAATGAGGAAAACAACAGTGCTGGTTGCCGAGCAACAGTGAGGAGCTCAGACTGACCCAGAGTGCCAGAGATTATGTCCATCTTGTGCATGACTGCGTCCCGATCGCCAATGCCGCCACCACGGGGGCCGTAGAGACCCACCGCATGCACTTCATCCACAAAGGTGACCGCGCCGAACTCATGAGCCACGTCACACAGCTCCTCCAGCGGACACACTGCACCTAAACACACACACACACACAAAAGAGTCAGCTTTACATACAAACATAGCATAAAACATCAGTGAACACAGCAGCGCCTCCAGCCAATGAGAAACTAAAGTGGGGGTCCGCCACTGTGGGGTTTGTTCTCCTCTAATAAATGAGCTGCGCCTCAGAAGACCAAGACCAAACGCAATGAACGCGGCGGCTTCTGGAGGCGTGAGACGGGAGCGCAGACAGATGCTCAAGACAGTTCTGGAGGGAATAATAATAGAAGAAGAATAATACTGAAGCACTGTGATGACGGACTGACGGAGGGCTGAGGCCTTTACTATCAGCACAACAACATTACACATCTGCAGCAGTGGACAGCTGCAGACCAACATTAATGACGCAGAGACCCTCACACACACACACACATCTATATCTGTCAGATCATCTGAGAGACACTACAGCACTGAAGCACAGACACTGATGATGCGCAGGCTCAGATAAGACGTTTGTCCTACTCAGCTGTGCACATATGATTTTTGATGCACATTGTCAATGTATGCACATCTGTATGCAAATGTATGCAGCATTTTTTATGCAATATTCCAAAATGCACATAAAAACAGGAGTGTGTGTGTGTGTGTGTGTATATATATAAATAAACCCACTGACCGTCCATGGAGTGCACCGTCTCAAAGGCCACAATCTTGGGAGTGGACGGATCAGATTTCTCCAGAAGCTCTCGTAGATGTTTGGCGTCATTGTGACGGAAGATAAACTTCTTGGCGCCGCTGTTCCTGATGCCCTGAATCATTGAAGCGTGATTGCCTGCGTCTGAATAGATCTCACAACCTGAGAGAACACACGCACAGATAAGAAACCTCGCCTCAGTGGACAATAAAGAGCCACTAGATGATTCCACGCAATGCTTTAACTACTAGAGTAATACATTTGTTGTTATAGCATCATGTTAATCCAATGAAGATATTATACATCTGGTAAATAATTGTGACTCCTGAATGGTCACCATCCCACTGCTGGAATCTTTTTCAATACACATTTTTGGGTGTCTAAACCTGAACTAATATTGACAATCTAAATATCATATCATATCATCATCCTTATTTATTTCAAATAACAAATTCTATGCTGTGTTTTGACATGTAAAGGTGTATAACACTGACCGGGCATCATCTTGGCGAGGGTAAAGAGCGTGGAGTCATTGGCCACAAAGCAGGAGGTGAAGAGCAGAGCGGCGTCTTTCCCATGGAGATCCGCCAGCTCGTGCTCCAGGTCTACATGAAACTTACTGGTGCCCGAAATATTCCTGGTCCCTCCGGCTCCAGAGCCATGCTTGCCTAAAGTGTCCCTGTCAACCACAAACACAGAGACAACGCTCAACATTTACTGCGTTTAGTCTGAATGCACAGAATCTCAGGATGTATAGTTAGATTATCTAGTTATTAATTAGTTTGATTATGCATAATTAGTCATTAGCAATATTAGATTATGTATAGCTAGTACTTTGTATAGTTGGATCATGTATTGTTGTTAGTTAGTACAGTTAGATTACGTATAGATAGTAGATTGTATAGTTATATTAGTGCACTGGTATGTTAGTTATGTATAGCTTTAAAACAGCTCTTTTATGTCTAGTGTTATGCTCATATTTATGATTATGTTTATTTATGTAGCACCTGCAAGACATCACATTTAGGTCCTACTGTGTATCCACACATGTAGTGCAATGAAAATAAAGCTGGACGTGACTCACATGATGGTCTGGACGACGTGCGGGTGTCTGCTCATGCCCAGATAGTCATTACTGCACCACACAGACACGTTCCTCTTGAAGGATAAAGACTCGGTGTAGTCGTCCGCCATCGGGAACTCCGTGGCTCTGCGGTTCACCGTCTTAAACACACGATATGTATGATCGCTCTTCTTCTCCTCGATCTTCTTCTCAAAGAACTCATCGTAACGAAAGCTGGACACATCTGAAAGAGAATTGGAAACGCTTTTCTTACTGTTTTTGTCTCTAACTATTGAAGAAAGGACCTTACTTTCAACAAAGTCCTCTAATATAGCAGAATATGATGCATTAAACAGCATTAACTGAGCCTCAGAGAGGGCAGACAGACGCACTTTTAGGCATGTTGTCCTGCAGCAGGTGAGAGACTCGAGCGGGACGCTGCTTCATCAGCTTCTTCATTAGGTTTCCTCCATTCTTACTGTCCTTGAGCGCCGATGCAGAGACGTCTGGAAAGACATTCAGTGAAAGATTAAAAGCAATGTAGAGCAGAAAAATACAGCAGTTCATGCTAATAAAAACTGAATTTCCCTATGCAATTTAATGCAATCCCTATGCAAAATCTGCATAAACACCAAACCATGTAAACCGACTAAAAACATGTCAAATATTAAAGAAAAACGTGATCGGCAATAGCATACTCATATAATACTGTTTCACAGTATTTCAGGGAAAAGAAAGCCATCACTATAATTTCTGAAAGTAAATATCAATGTCTTATTGTTGCATTAAACAAACCAGCTCAAATTTAAAAATATATCTATTTAAGTTCATGAGCTATCAGCAAGATTTAGTTTGGCCGCAGTACCAGACATGACCACCAGGACACACGGTTTACACTGATGTCCATGTAAGAGCCTCCCCTATTTCTGTGCATGTTTTGAGTAGGTATTGTTGGGAAAATAAAATTGAATGAAGAAAGAACCCAGTCCTGGAGACTTGAAAACAAGCAGAATTTCTTTATTGAGACGTGTTGGTTGATCTGCAGTCAAACAGCGCCTTCAAGAAGTCCACGAGTCTGCAAGAGCCTACAGAAGTCTCCTACAGGTCTGCAAGTTTTATCACAAGTCTGCAAACCAGTCTAAAATGAGTCTATAATATGTTTTAGGAGGAGGGGAGTGGCGTAAATGAAGTATTGGAGTCAGCAAGATAACCGGCATATAGGTGTTAGAAACCTGCCCACACACTGACCACACAAGTTCATCAACAAAAGGGTTTCTTTGGCCGGAAAGTATCACCCGAAGACAAAGGCAGCATAAGCATTTGCATCACTTTGGCTCAGCCGTACTTAGAAAACAAAAGCTTTAATATCCCTCATAGATGGGGGCTGTTACAGTTTCTAATGAAATGATATAATTAAACCAAAGAATATAAATATATTTATAGATTATTGTTCATATGGAAATAGATTGTATAAATTTATATTTCCATAATATGAACCATATTTTTTCATACTCTTGACAATATTTGTAAAGTAGACATATAATAATAAAGCAGTGTGAGCAGTTTGGTGGCATTTGATTTTAATTTAGCCTCTAAAAACATCTAAATGAAGTTTTACATGTGGATTGCTGTAGCAAAGTAATGCTTTACGACTCTGACGAGTACCCTTGATGAACATTAATAAATAACTGTTGCTCAGTAATATTTATTAATAATCAGTCAGACTTTCCAACGATATATAGTGTGTCACGATTAGATTAAGATTTAATTGCAATATAGTGCAGTAAACTTAAGCATCCCGCTATCGGGGCGTTGACAGTTAAGGGAACAGCTCCTCAAACCTTTCAGCACTGTGCGAACTTCAGAAACGTCCTCCTGGAGAGCCATGCTGGCCTGCCGGACCACACCGCTGTTCTTCTGCCCCATCTCTGCTGCCAGAAACGGACATTTAGAGCCGGACGCATGCCCAGCCGGAGGCGCAGGGTGACCAGCAGGCAGTGCAGGGGCATCAGCGGCTTCTGAGGAAACATAAAATAGAGAAGATTTAATCACACAGTAATGCATTTACAAACTATTACTGCGATTATAGTATGTGCAATATCCAGTGCTCAGCATTAATGAGTACACCCCATATTGAACATGAATATTTATCAGTAGGGCTGCACGATCTTGGAAAAAAAAAACAGACATTGCAATATTTTGTCTGCGATATATATTGCAATATGAACATAATTTCACAACACTGCCTTATAACTCTACATGGAAATAATTCAGTTTTCGATTAATTGGGATGATTTTGTAGGGAAATGAATTAAGCACAGTCAAGCATAGATAAATACATCAGAATAAAGATGCAAATGGTATAAACCATGTTTTACGGCTTTCTGTGGTATCTAACAGTATTCAGGTACAGAAATACAATAATCATATGTAAAATAACACCGTACCGTCTTCCTTGTATAAATAATAAATACAACTAATGTTTGTTAGGGTTAAACTTTGTGATAATTCCAGAAACCACATGCTCTGGTTAAATATAATCCCAGCTCATCACTGAAGATCCTGCGATGTGACTATTGCAGACTCCTACATTGCGATATCATATATTGCTGAAACCATATATTGTGCAGTTTTATTTTTAAATAATAGGGTTTATGATTTTTCCCCCATAACGGAGCGTGACTGACCATGTCCGGCCGTCGTGGAGTCCTCCACCTTCTGGAAGCTGGTGCTGGAGGAGCAGAGTGGGCGCAGCAGGGGTCTGGAGGCCAGATCCATCATTACGGGACACTTCACCGCATACGCCACCAGAGACTTCCTGGCCTGCTGGAGGAACGTCTGGGGGACGCGGGACAGGAACGGGCAGCGGATGATGGCGTCCATAACTGACTGTCCAGAGAGGTCTGGAAAACACAACAGACAGCAATGAGTTAATTAACACTGATTAATTTAACAGTGCAATGTCACGGTGATGAATGGCCAATCAGTGTGAAGGGTTACTGTCACTTTCACATGACTGGAACTAAGCCACGATCTCATTACTGGGAGTTCAGGACACACACACACCTCAGAGAGACGCACATACCTCACAAGGACACACACCTCAGAAAAAACACACACACACACACACCTCAGATACATACCTCACAAACAAACACACACACACACACACACACACACACAACACTACACTACACTAATACTCCTTAAAGCAGTGTGTGAGCCTATTCCACACAGATTTACAGCAGCTGTCAGCTCAGCCTTCATCATCTTCATCATCGATACTCATTGAGGTAAAGTTGGGTTAATCTCATTCTCATACTGATTCAGTAACACGCTATGTTGTTTACCATGGTACTTTGAATAATCGGTCTGAAATCAGACAACATTAGCACTATTTACCTGACTTTACCTCTCACTCACTATTCAGTGTTTGGCTCATAATATGACTTCACCACTTAGAATTTGCAAATAATGTTTTTGTGAAATGATATTATTAAAGACAAAGTGTGAATGTGTAAATATAAAACCAGCTTTACTGTACTTCGATACTCATAGGAGTGTTAAAACAGCAGAAACTCCGTTGATTTCCTCATGAGCTCAGAGAACAGCGCCTACAGTGACTCACCGATACCGTCAGCTCACCTGCCGGGAAACAGCTGATGGACACACGGTCATACACCATCACTAACAGTACACTACACTACAGTACAGTACAGTACACTACACTACACTACACTACACTACAGTACACTACAGTACAGTACAGCACATTATTACACGGAGTTATCATACAGGCTAATGTCAAGAGTTATGATTTCTGCGTCACGTGACGTAGCAAACCTGACAGGAACCTGAAGCGTTTTAGCTACATTTGCTAAATGTACATTAAGATGACCTTCTTATCCGCTACCGAGCTCTCTCTTCCCTTCATCGGGTATGAAATATGGATGAATAGATGAAATATAGACAAATGTAGATGTACAGTTCATCTGTGAGAGGTTTACAGTCAGAAAGCCGCGTGATCAAACGCGCCTCACCTCAGTTTTCTCCGAGAGCGGTTGCTTTCTGTCGGTAATGCTGTGCTGTCCGGTGCTCGGTTATTAGTGTTGTGTGGTTTCTGGCCTGTTTTCTCCGCCGTTAAGAGCGATGTGTCTCGTTATCCTGCACTGAGGACGAACGAGAGGGCGAGCGGCGCTCCGGGATTATATGTATCGAACCAGGGGGCCGCACATCTCGCGAGATTTACGTCAGCAGCCGTGAGGACACGCCTACTCCTTCCGCGAAACCAGTTGTACCGAAGGGATACAGCTGCGGAGAGAAGTTTACGAGTATTATTCACATTATTTAATAAATTACCAATTAATTGTATTTTATTAACATCTATCTCAACCCCAACCCTCACAGTGATGCAAAAACAGTAAAGACATCGAGTATTATTCATATCATTTACTAAATTACCTATGAAACTGTATTTTATTAATGTCTACCCCTACCCCAACCCTCACAGTAATGTAAAACAGTGATTACACCGAGTATTACTCATATTATTCATTAAATTATCAATTAATTGTATTTTATTATCGTCTACCCTAATCCCAAACCTCACACAGTAATGTAAAAACAGTAATTACACCTAATATTATTCATAATATTAATTAAATTACCCAATAAATTGTATTTTACTAACATCTACCCCCCCCCCAACTGTAAACACAACCCTCAAGAGTAATGTAAAAATATGAAATATTGTTGTAGAGTGTCATAAAGATTATGCTATAGGGATGTGAGTAACCGCAGCTGTATCCCTTCTAGACTTCACCACGAAAACCCTCAAAACACGAGGAGGATAATTCCCAGATTAATCAACACGGTTTATTATTATGCATTATGATCCTCGTGTTTGTGTATGTCATTAATAGAAGGAGGAAACGACACCAGAAACTTTAAGGAAGTTCATAGACGCGCCCTTCTACAGGAATATCCCATAAATAAACCATTTAGACAAACAGCAGGACTGTTTCCTTGATGAGCTCACAATCTTAAAGGGACAGTTCACCCTCAAATGAACATCCCGTCTCCTCCACTCGACCCAAACCTGCTTATGTGTTCTGTTGGACACATGCTGAAGGACCGAACTGTGCCTTTAGATGTTTATTAAAGCTGTAATCTAGACTAATACACTGCTCGTTCATGCACTTGGTCAATGTTAAGATTCTGGGCTTTTTGTAAAGTGTTTTCTTATAAAAGTGAAACTCATGAAATGCACTTTAAGTTTATTTTGTTTTGAATTTGTCTGTAAATTAAATTCTAATGAAATATTACACATTATATAGATAATTATACACATTTAGTGTCTCCTGCATTGGCCGTAAATCATATTAGTTTGTGCATAATGATTATAGAATCTTTTATTCCACAGAAAAGTGACAATATTATTTAGTTTAATGTGTTATTTGTTATCTGATCCAAAGAGACGTCTTAAAAAACAAGCACTGTGACTTCCTCATATGTTCAGATGTACGATAACTTTAATGATTACAGCTCATTTCTGAAATGTTATGTTTAAATATGCATAGTTATTGTTATTGTTATTGTTGACCCTGATTACCTACAGTGTATTTAAACCATGCAGGGAAGCGTATTATACTGTATATAACCCTAACTCTTCCCCTAACACACAGGTGTCAAAGCCAGATCCTGGAGGGCCGCAGCTCTGCACAGTTTAGTTCCAATCCTGCTTCAACACACTCACCTGGAGGTTTCTAACACACCTGAAGGACTCCATTAGTTTGATCAGGTGTGTTTCATTAGGATTGGAACTAAACTGCAGAGCTGCGGTTCTCCAGGAACTGGCTTTGACACCAGTGCCCTAACATAAGTCTTTATGTACTCTAATGAGTGCTCCAGCATACTGTAGTATTGGCTATAGTGACATAAATACTGTAGTAGACTTTAGTTTGTGCTACAGTAAACTGTGGTGTATTCATTCATTCATTCATTTTCATTTCGGCTTAGTTACTTTATTAATCTGGGGTTGCCACAGCGGAATGAACCGCCAACTTATCCAGCATATGTTTTACGCAGCGGATGCCCTTCCAGCCACAACCCATCACTGGGAAACACCCACACACACTCATTCACACACATACACTACGGACAATTTAGCTTACCCAATTCCCCTATACCGCATGTGTTTGGACTGTGGGGGAAACCGGAGCACCCGGAGGAAACCCACACCAACACGGGGAGAACATGCAAACTCCACACAGAAACACCAACTGACCCAGCCGAGGCTCGAACCAGCGACCTTCTTGCTGTGAGGCAAACGTGCTACCCACTGTGCCACCATGAGGCCCCAACTGTGGTGTATTGCGGTATAATATACCCTACAGTTGTAGAAAACTACAGTATTGGCTCATATGTGTTTATATTACTGTATAATACTGCTGTGTCATGATAGCAACTGTAGAATCAACACAGCAGATTTATTAAAGGGGAATATTTACTATACATTAAAAAATAGTAATAATATTAACAGATTCAACGACTTATACTTAATATGCTCTTATGGAAGAAATAAATCATGTATTTAGGGAGTAGCATGAAGGGCGAGGGGGGTTAATTTCTGCATACAAATCGATTTATTAGATTTTAATTAAGTTCAAGACTGAAGTAAAGTAAACCTGCGGTCCCCGGCGGTCACTGACTGCGGATCAGTCTGGCATGAGCGGATGAAACGCGCCACCTAGTGCTGGACGAGCAGCGGCGCACCCGGAGCGCACTGTGACGTCACACAAATGGGCTTAAATAAAAGGCAAAACAGGCAACACATTTTTAAATGTAATAGTTTTAATAACTGATTTCTAATAACTAATCGTCTTTGCCATGATGACAGCACATCATATTAGCCTAGATAATCTTCAGGACACTAGTATTCAGCTTAAAGTCACATTTAAAGGCTTCACTAGGGTAATTAGGGTAATTAGGCAAGTCATTGGGCAGCAGAGGTTTATTCTGGAGACAATCAGACAAACTGAAGCATTTCCTTCTTCCATTAAACATCACTTGGGGAATCTCATCTTAACTTCACAGGGACACAAACAGATGCATCTTTAGCTATAGAAGTGGGAGAACCTGAAGGAAATGCTTACAGACATGATTTCCAATCCAATAATTCTGTGTATGCAACCCTCCACAGACATCACTCGGTATTTGATGATGATGATGATGATGATGATGATGGGTTTGTGTTATTTCTTGCCGAATCTCTGTGGTACAGCCATGCTCCAGATCTGTCCGGGCACCGTCTCCCAGTCCCGGGACTGTATCCGTTCCTCTGTGGACAAACCACTGCGCGCTCCGCGACCAAACCTGCAGGAAAAACCCAGAGTAACCCCACAGGGAACAGCCGGAGAGCATCAGACTGATCCACACTCTTCAACACTCACTGCGCTGCTACATCAGCTGGAATGAGAAGTAACCACTGGTGTACCCCAGGGCTCGGTCTTGGGCCCATTTTTTCCATGTGAGTGTGTGTGTGTGCGTTTATGCGTGAGTGTGTGTGTCTGTATGTGTGTGTCTCTGTGTTTGCGTGCATGTGCCTGTGTGCATATCCGTTTATGAGTGAGTGTGTGTGTGTGTGTCTGTATAAGTGTCTGTATGTGTGCCTATGTGTGTGTGCCTTTGTGCATGTGCGTTTATCTGTATGTTTGTGTCCATGAGCCTGTGTGAATGTGTGTGTGTGTGTGTGTGTAACCCACCGCTGAGGCTGGTGCAGCACTGAAGGGTTGCGCTCGTATCTCTGAGAGCCGTGCAGTAAAGAGCGCAGCATCTCCACCAGCAGACCATCCTGCAGAAGACCATCCATCTGCTGCTCACACACACACACACACACACACACACACACACACACACACACACACACACACACACACACACACACACATCAGCATCGCTCACACCTTAACCTTTGCATAACCTGAAGCCGCTGCTGGATTTAAGGTGAACACCAATGTGATTAAAGGGTCAGTTCACACAGCAATGCTCCAGAGCTGTCTGAGTGTCTGTCTTCTGTTGGACACTAGTGAAGATATTCTGAAGAATGCTGGATAAGGCATAGTACTTTTGTTCCTACAATGGAAGTCAATGGCTGTGGTAGTGATATGGAGCTGTAATGACCTCAAAACCTGCCGGAACTACTTTAGCCGTGCATTTATCTGACAATAACCAAACACCTGAGAGTGAGCATCAGCCAATCAGAATCCAGCATTCAGCAGAGCAGTAAGTACTTCTGAAGTATGGGCAAATGTGAAATGGCCATTTGTTGTGCTGTATTTTAGTGAGTGTTAATGTTTTGTGCAGTGTGTGTGTGTGTGTGTGTGTGTGTGTCTCACCGCGGCTCCTGGTCTCTCCAGCATGTTCTCCTGCTCCTCATCCTCCTCCAGCAGCCGTTTGCTCTGGTCCAGCACTTCATCTTTAGTAATGGACTGACTCTGATCCGCCATGACCAGCAGAACACCCACTAACATGAACCACACACCCGCATCCATGCCTGCCGTTCAGTGTGTGCTTGAGGAGCAGATCTGGCCTCCAGGAGCCCATCTGATGAGCTTATATACGGCAGCAGGAGACCCTGGAGACTCCTGAAGCTCTGAATGAGGGTCCCGCAGGAGCTCAGAGTTATTAAATCACATTAACAGAGAAGAAAACACACTTCCTGAACACTGGACAGCTCTGCTGCTCGAACAGGAACAAACACACCTCAAAAGAGGAGGCGTTACTTACTTATATACTGTACAGTTAATACTGTAAGGGTTTAAACTATACTACTGTCAAGCACTTGAGTTAATCTGCTGAGGTGATCCTACAGTTGCTATGGTAACACAACTACAGTAATTGATCGGTTGTGGTGATTCTACAGTTGCTATGGTAATGCAACAACTACAGTGATTGATCTGTTGTGGTGATTCTACAGTTGCTATGGTAACACAACACCTACAGTAATCAATCTGTTGTGGTGATTCTACAGTTGCTATGGTAACACAACTACAGTAATTGATCTGTTGTGGTGATTCTACAGTTGCTATGGTAACACAACTACAGTAAT
>CAIGQW010043144.1:65880-83809 GCA_903798125.1 Danio choprae
GAAGTGGGTGTGTCCAGCTAAAAGGTGGGTGTGGTAAAATGCTGAGTGGTGAATTTGGTGTGGTCAGACTCAGCATATAAAGTGGACATGTTAAAACAGTGATGGTGAAGCGGGTGTGTCTATCTCAGAAGTGGGCGTGGCAAAACTAGTGCATGGCAAAACATAGTCAAGTGGGTGTGTCCATCTAATAAGTGGCTGTGTTAAAAGACTAAGTGGTGAAGTGGGTGTAGTCAGCATATGAAGTGTGGGCGTGGTAAAAGGCTGAGGGATAAAGTGGGTGTGTTCAACTAAATGTGGCCATGGTAAAATTATGAGTAGTGAAGTGGGTGTTTCCATCTGATAATGTGGTAAAAGGCTGAGTGGTGAAGTAGGTGTGTCCATCTTAAAAATGGGCGTGGTCAAACACTGAAAGGTGAAGTGGGTGTGTTCAGCTAGTAAATGGGTGTGATAAAAGGCTGAGTGGTGAAGTGGGTGTGTTCAGCTAAAAGTGGGCGTGGTAAAACGCTGAAAGGTGAAGTGGGTGTGTTCAGCTAATAAGACATTTCTTCTTAATTTGTGAATCCAACAGTGACTGTATGATTCCCCAAACCCCATCAGAATGCTGATACAGAGCGAATCTGACCTGATTAATGAACTAATGTTTTGTGTTTTCCTCCAGCTAAAGGACACATTGACCAGCGCCTGCAGGAGGAGAAGCAGAAGCTGGAGTGCGGGGAGCAGCTGGAGGGACGCTACCTCACGTACTTTCTGTCTCAGGCCGGACTGCCGCTCACATCTGTGTACAGTAACGTGACGGAGCTGCTGCTCGCTGGCGTCGACACGGTACATCTCACACACACACGCACGTACACGCACGCACACACATACACACACACACACACATACACACACACACACACACACACACACAATAATATTCAATATTACAATAAATAATGATTAGGGATGGACTGAATTATCATCCGAAAACCCAAAATGCCATTATAATCATAAGTTATTGAGTATACATATATAAATAATAAGTTATTGAGTTCAATGTAAAGCAATAGTTCTCCTTACTTAAATTATTTTTAGGGGTTATCAGGCCTTCAGGGCGGGGCTATCAGGCCCAACAATCCAATCAGTTCCCTATGGATGTACGTCACCATAAGGAAAAAAAGGACAATCTTAACTTCCATTTCATGCCTCCTTCTTCATAGTATGTCCTATAATGTTTTAAAGTCTTATTTCTTTTAGTTTAGCTGGAAGAAAACCAGTTTTGAAGTTCTGATGTGTGTGTTGTGTCTGTGTTCAGATCTCCAGCACGCTGTCCTGGTCTCTGTATGAACTCTCCCGTCATCCAGACGTGCAGACAGCACTGCGGGACGAGGTGTTGAGCGTCATGAAGGACCGAACTGTCCCGCGGGCCAGTGATGTGGCCGCCATGCCCCTCATGAAGGCCGTCGTCAAGGAAATACTCAGGTATAAACATGACCGAATACAGACAGCTTTCTGCATCCACATCAGGAGTTGATCATCTCTAATGACGCGCTGGATCTTTGCAGACTCTATCCTGTGATTCCAGCCAATGCTAGAGTCATCAACAAAGACATTGAAGTTGGAGGATACATCATTCCTAAAAACGTGAGTGTTGGAACATTTGCTTGGTTTCTGTGGTGTTAAAGATGTGTGAAATATTTTTTATTAATGAAAATTAGATGAACATTACAAAAAATATCAACATAAAATCAGACACACAGGAATGATCAGAGCACTGATAGCTTCGCCTTAAAGAGCCCCTATTCTGGGTTTTTGGAAATGACCGTCCATCAGTGTGTAACACAGCTCTAGGTGAAGGGAAGTATCCAGCGGAGGTTTAGTTCTGAAAGTGCGACGTGTTTAAAGCTATTGATTCATTTATAAAAGAGTTGACTCATACTGGTCTGAGTGAATCGGTAACGAGTCTTTAGCCGTGCCGGCGTGACGTTGATATGGAACTCAAGCCCCGCCCACTTGTTGCGCCCCCGGCCCCGCCCACAAACCCTGTAGAAAGAAAAAGAGGAAGACAAACACTGTAGCAGATCCCGGTTGAATCATATTGTGAGGACGTTCAGCTCTGATGGGTGAGGGAAAGTTTTCCCTACACGAACGTGAGGCAGTAAAGAGTCAGTGGGTGAAGTTTATTTTTGCTAAAACCCTCAGCATTATAGCCCCAGCCCTGTGCTGTTCCCGTCATTTCTCTGACGAGTGCTTCAGCTATCTACACGCTTACGACGGGGGATTCGTCGGCTGTTTGTTAAAGGAAGGATCAGAACAGACTATTGATGTATGGGACTTTGTCAGAGCTTGACAGGAACTTTACAGTACACAGTTCATGGACCAGTTTCTTCCTCCATTTTATAAGTGTAAGTAGGTGTGGTTAAAATGGCTGCCTCCTTGTTTTCTCTAGCCTGCAAATGATGTATTTAATTGTGTTTTGTTACTTGTAACCGCTTGTACTGTATCTGGTTAACTCTTTATACTCTCATATCGCGTTGGTGAAGATGCTACGCGTGCCGCTTTGTTTACGGATTTAAATGCATCTGTGAGTTTGTGATTTACTGCCGTTTGTTGTTGCTTTTTTAATGCAAGAGGGGCTCTTTAATGAATGGATAGCCCCACCCTAAAAGACTGATAGCTCCGCCCTAAATCACTGATAGCTCCACCCTAAATGACTGATAGCCCCACCTTAAATGACTGATACCTTTGACTGATAACTCCACCCTAAACGACTGATAGCTCCGCCCTAAAGGACTGATAGCCCCACCTTAAATGACTGATAGCTCCGCCCTAAAGGACTGATAGCCCCACCTTAAATGACTGATAGCTCCACCCTAAAGGACTGATAGCCCCACCTTAAATGACTGATAGCTCCACCCTAAAGGACTGATAGCTCCGCCCTAAAGGACTGATAGCCCCACCCTAAATGACTGATAGCTCCACCCTAAATCACTGATAACACCGCCTAAAGGACTGATAACCCCACCTTAAATGACTGATAGCTTCAACTGATAACTCCTCCCTAAAGGACTGATAGCTCCGCCCTAAATCACTGATAGCTCCTCCCTAAGTCATTTCGAGTAGGAGGGAGAAGGGTTATGTGTTTGATTAAAGATTCTGAGGGCAAATGAAGATTTACAAAACAGTGAAGTGCACAGATACAACACTGATAACCAGCACAACTATATTAATGTATAAAAATAAGAAGAGTTCATTTAGATGTCATGCCAAAGTTAAGCCGAACATATTGATACTAACCCTTGAAGGTATATTTCTTCAGAGTGTTGGTTGTTTTGCACTGACTGTGCTGTTTTGCTGTTGACAGACTCTGATCACGCTCTGTCATTACGCCACGTCTCGAGACCCTCAGCAGTTCAGAGAGCCGGACTCCTTCAGGCCACAGCGCTGGTCTGACCGTTCTGAGCGCAGTCACCCGTACGCCTCCGTGCCCTTCGGTGTGGGCAAACGCAGCTGCATCGGCCGCCGCATCGCCGAGCTGGAGGTGTACCTGGCGCTGTCCAGGGTAGGTCAAACTTCTGTGTCTGGGTCCAAACTCTTACTCTGTAAAAGCTGTAAAGAAACCTGAAGAACTTCACATCAGGCGGTTGTTTTGGATTTCTAAAGGTGTTGCATGTGTAAATCCCCCCCAGTTCGGCCAGACTCGGCTACAACATCTTTGGATTATTACCTTCTGGCATATTACCTAACTATTAGTACATCTACAGTTATATTTACATGTACAATTACAGTGTCTTGATCATGCATTCATTCAGATACGCTTGTTCACACAGATCTTAATGCACTTTATCGTGGAGCCGGCCAGAGAGGGCGATACTGTCCAGCCCATGACCAGAACTCTGCTGGTTCCAGAGCGGCAGATCGACCTCCGCTTCACTGAGCGCTGATCTGAGGTCAGAAGTCAACGGGACAGACAGAACTGACCATCTCTGATGTCCAGATCCAGAGACACTGGAAAACACTGGACGTCCAGCACAGAGCCCTGAGGTACGCCATCGGAACGCGGAGCCAGACTGATCAGAGAACAGCGGTGCGTTTATGGAGACTGAGTCAGAGAATCGGAGAACACAGAACCAGAGTTAAGCAAAAAACAACACCCACTCATTGGGAATATGTGAACAGAGCTGTGTTGGTTTTTGTGACCTGTGAAATACATTGCTCTGATGACGTTTCCTTGCAGCTTGTGTTCACAAATCCACCAGAGGGCGCTGTCTGCATTTCTGCGAATCTCAAACACGTTACTGGGCTACGTTTTATTATACGTGCCATAAATACATCCTCATGCGCGTCCATGAGTAGATGTTACTGCCACCTTTTATAGAAAGATTAAAATAAATGCGGATATTAGCGAGCAAAAGCACAGCAGATTCACCCACAACTGCTCGTTTGGAGAATCGTCTATGCAGACAGTCCACAGAGAGGAGCAGGTCAAGGCCTTGGTAGAGCAGAAAGCAAATATTGGGTGCTAATATGATTTTTTTGGTCATACTTTATTTGAAGGTACAATTCTTGCTATTAATAAATCATTAACTATGCCTCAATAAACTCCTAATTTGCTGCTAGTAGTTTAGGTATTGGATAGAATAAGGTCATGCAGAATATGTGCTTTATTAGTACTAATGAACAGACAATTTCATAATAATAGTAATAAACCACTCATTAATAGTGAAGATTGGTACTTAAATGAAAGTGTTTTTGTCTTATTATTTGGTCTTGCATTCATTGGGAACTCATTTATCATATTATCTACATCCGCATTCATTCATGTTGCATATACTTGATAAAAGAAGCACTTCACAGCACCAGTATATAGACCCCATGACTAAATTACTGTAGTCTTTTCTATTTATTTTTTTATTGTATATATCACTGAGTGTTTGTAATGGAATGTTTGTCGGGAAGTGTGTGGTGCTTATGGAAAGGTGCAATAAACCTGTCTAAACTGTGTACTGTATATACTGATACTGTATATTTGTCAAAATGAAACTTATTCTGAGCTGTACTTAATAAAGTATATCAGGAATGAGTTATGGTAGCGAATGTGGATCTGTTTGAAAAGCGTCTTGCTGTGGAATGTGTAAAAGGATAAAGACTTCAGACGACGAGTGATCTTTACACAGAGTCTCTTCATAGGTCTGTAAATAATTATGACAATATTTTTGGAGATAGAAACTAACGTTTTACTAAATCACATTTTCAAGAGTTCACACTCAGCTGATGATTGGTTATAAAGCGTGTTTGGCATGCTGTCCCGGGAGAGAGCCCTGAGCTCATAGATCCTCCAGCCCGGGGCTCCCTCCCGTTTGCAGGGCGAGAGGAGAGCTTGAGCTCAGGTGGATCTGGAGAACTCCCCTGCTGTAGTAGCTAATGAACAGATAGTGATCGCTCTTGAGATGACTACTTACTAGGAGCACGTCTATGATGCTGATTTGGGTTAGTCAATTAACTTAAGTTGCATGTTTTTGGACGGTGGGAGGAAACCGGGGAACCCGGCGGAAACCCACGTGAGCACGGGGAGAACGTGTAAACTCCACACAGAAACGTCAGCTGGCTTGGTAAGGACTAGAACCAGTGACGTTCTTGGTGTGAGGCAACAGTGCTAACCACTGGGCCACCGTGCCACCCATCTAGGAAAGGAGGAGTAGGGGTGGAAGGGGGGATTCTTCAAAATGAAGATGGCTGTGATATGAAACTTAGGGTATTTATAGTGGCTTAGGAATCGTCTGATTGGTGGATCATGAATTGTATTCAAGCCGCATCATTCATAAGCACGTGATCCTCTCCACATTAGCTTATAAATAAACTTCACTTAGTGTTTGGGGTGGCATGGTGGCTCAGTAATTCGCACTGTGGCCTCACACCAAGAAGGTCGCTGGTTCGAGCCCTGGCTGGGTCAGTTGGCATTTCTGTGTGGAGTTTGCATGTTCTCCCCGTGTTGGTGTGGGTTTCCTCCGGGTGCTCCGGTTTCCCCCACAGTCCAAACACATGCGCTATAGGGGAATTGATGAACTGAATTGGCTGTAGTGTATGAGTGTGTGTGTGTGTGTGTGTGAATGAGTGTGTATGGGTGTTTCCCAGTGATGGGTTCAGCTGGAAGGGCATCCGCTGTGTAAAACATGCTGGAATAGTTGTCGGTTCATTCCTCTGTGGTGACCCCTGATGAATAAAGAGACTAAGCTGAAGGAAAATGAATGTATTGTAGTGTTTGTCTTCTGATAATCAGGTTCTTTACTGTTCTCAGACTAAAACAGAAGTAAACAGGTAAGCCTGCACATCTTCATTGCACAGGTATATTTGCAGGAAAGCTTTTTCATACGTTTTTAAGTTTTATTTAATGCAAACAAGTTAAGATCATGTTCCATGACAAAATCCTGTACATTTAATCCATAAATATATAAAAACTTAATTTGTGGTTAATTATAATAACTGCTGAGAACTTAGATTGAACATCTTTAATGCAGATTTCCTCAGTATTTAGATTTTTCTGCACCTTTAGATTCCAGATTTTCTAAATATTGTCCAGTCCTAACAAACCATGCATCAATGCTCATTCATTCAGCTTTCAGATGATGTCAAAACCTCCATTTATAAATAATGACACTTCATTTATGGTCCAGGGTCACATATTGTACTGCATTGGGGGACAATTAATACTAGAAAAGTTCAAACAGAATGAAGGAGAGGGGGGGGGGCAGTGTTTTTATCAGCAGTGGACAAAATCCCAGAACATCTTACTTGCAGCTCTTATAGTTTAGTGGATGGTAATTCCTCAAAAGCTTGTTTAAGCTACTTAATGTGAGGACTAATACCAGCACACCGGGGTTTCTGAGAATCACAGTTATTCTGTTCTGCTGAAACAAAGGCTGACGGACACATATGGGTTATATCTGTGACAATTCTGTGTGCAAAACATCATGTTTGGAGCACACAAAATGGCTTGTGCATTAACAGTACGCAAAACTCATGTGCAAAATGGCTTGTTGCGTGTGCATTTACAATCCTGCATACAAATGATCATGTTTAAGTGTGCAAAATGGCTTCTTGGATGCATGTTAACAGTTTTGCATGCAAAAGATCAGTTGTCAAGTATGCAAACGGATTGTTGCATGCACATTTACAATTCTGTGTGCAAGAGATCATGTTTTGAGCCTGCAAAATAGCTAGTTGTGTGTGCATGAACACCTCTTCACTCAAAAGATCATGTTTCAAGTGTGCAGAATGGCTTGCTGCATGCACATGAACACTTCTGCACACAAAAGATCATGTTTTGAGCGCGTAAAATGACTTGCTGCACGCTCGAAACACCATCTATTGTGTGCAGAAGTGTTCATGCGCATGCAACAGTCCATTGTGCAATCTCAAAACATGATCATTTGCACGCAGAGCTGTGTCACAAATCTAACCCCACAGACACAAGGCCACAGTGTGTTTGAGGATCACAGCGAACACCAGCAGGGTTCAAAGTGACAACCAGAAGCGCTTTACTGAGAAGCGATTAGCCGCAGCTTTATCAATCTAACCTTTCAGACAGCACTGCGAGATTAAAAGTCATTGCAGACTCCTCCAGCAACGCTAAACACACTCTCTCAGGCTAATATCCAAGGCTTTACTGACATCTGTGTCAGCTGGAATCTGTTTTACAGCATAACAGGAAATAAATGTAAGAACTTAAGTATATTAAAAGCTCAATTCTAAGTTGTTTGAACATGGTGAAGCTCAAATAAACAAACGGCTTATTGAAAAGCCTCCCAGTGTTAATGTAACGGCCATCAGAAGAGTCCTCGTAAGGCAGCAACTTGATGTTTATTTGTGTATAATGAAGTATTTTGTAAAATGACTATTGAGTAGAGGCGGGGTTTATTTTTGAGCTCCACCTCTCGTCTGTCACTCACAGCAAAGTAACCGTTTGAGGGGCGTGGCTAAGCATGTTTCACCCAATCAGGGTCATACAACATTCATTTTCTTTTCGGCTTAGTTCCTTTATTAATCTGGGGTCGCCACAGCGGAATGAACCGCCAACTTATCCAGCATATGTTTTACCCAGCGGATGCCCTTCCAGCCGCAACCCATCACTGGGAAACATCCACGCACACTCATTCACACACATACACTACGGACAATTTAGCTTACCCAATTCCCCTATAGCGCATGTGTTTGTACTGTGGGGGAAACCGGAGCACCCGGAGGAAACCCACACCTGCAAACTCCACACAGAAACGCCAACTGACCCAGCCGGGGCTCGACTACAGTAATTGATCTGTTGTGGTGATTCTACAGTTGCTATGGTAACACAACAACTACAGTAATTGATCTGTTGTGGTGATTCTACAGTTGCTATGGTAACACAACAACTACAGTAATTGATCTGTTGTGGTGATTCTACAGTTGCTATGGTAACACAACAACTACAGTAATTGATCTGTTGTGGTGATTCTACAATTGCTATGGTAACACAACAACTACAGTAATTGATCTGTTGTGGTGATTCTACAATTGCTATGGCAACACAACAACAACAACAGTAATAAAAACAATTGAGCCAGTACTGTAGATTTCTACTACTGTTGTGTATATTATACTACAATACTCCACAGTTTACTGCAGTAACAACTAAAGTACACTACAGTATTTACTACAGTTTATCAGTTCACTATAGTAAATACTACAGTATGCTGGAGAATTCATTAACAAAGTAATGTAATATATCTGTAATATATACAGTATAAAACACTTTACTGTAGTATGCTCAAAAACACTATAGTATTTACTGTAAACTACTATAGTATTTTTCCGTGGGTAACCTTAAACCTAGCCTCATCCTAACCCGAATCATATCGTAGGTACATGTGGTTAAATGTTACTCAAATATTGTGTAGTTGCAATGTAAGGAGGAAATACAGTGTAAGCACTAGTGAATTATGAATAATTACTGGTTGTTAATGAGAAAGGTACCTGTATCTAAACATATTAGTAGCCTGAAATAGACATGAGTAAGTTCTGTAGTGTAAATATTAATACGGCTTGTCATAGCTACTCATTAGTGCACAGCAAACACAAACCCGGCAGAGGAGCGCCATCTGCTGGAGCATCAGTGTAACCTCCGCAACACCCACATCACACGACACAAGAAGAAACTAATATTTTACATTTGTTTAACCTCGAGACACAAGTTTGTATTTGTGTGTGTTTGCATAGCCATGTAGTAGCCTATGATATGGGATCATTTAAAGGAAAGAAAAACTCATGTATAGTCATAAACCCAAACTCAAAAGCAGATTCTGTTTATTCGGACAAAAAGAAAACCCAAACCCGGGACTTTGTGTAAAGAGGAAAGCTCTGGGGGTTTAAAACAATGACAATATATTAACAAATAATTCATTCATTCATTTTCCTGTAGGCTGTAGTCCTTCAGTCATGTTTGTCACATGCATAACGCTGGACTATTGCTCTTCCCGCTCGTCCTCGTCTTCTGCTTTACCTGGAGTCCTCCATGCGCAGAGAACACAGGCTTTAACACTCCTACACCTGCATTTTACCACAGTATTTCAGAGTGGAGCTGGAGCACAGAGATGCGGAGAGCAGCAAAGGTCTGTTCACAGCAAGCATGATAACGATAAACATAAATATAACAGTAAATGAGTCCTGTTTATTGTTAGATTCTCCTTTAATTGTGCATTATCTCTTTGTCCTCAGTGTGTCTCTCCACAGTGTCTTTAATGTTCTCTAGATTCTGATTATTCTGACTGTTATCTTTATAGTTACTGTGCTTGGTGTGAATGGGCCATAACCTGAACAAACAGCCAGTCCATCACACCCCTGTGATGTGTCATTATTATTATACACAAGAAATGTGTAATTTACAGTACGCTGACTCTGTTACTTAAGTAAAGTACTGCAAAAGGCTTATATTTACACATTTAAAAGGGAGCATTGCAGTAACAGAGTTTTCCACCGTTTGTCCTTTATCTGAGTATGCTAACCTGATTTATCTACATTGTTAAAGAGTTGGATTCTCATGTAAATCATAGACAGATAGCTTCTTGGTGTTCCCTCTTGACTTGTGTTGTTTGGTTGGTTGCTGTTTCCCTGCCCTTCATTCATTCATTCATTTATTTTCCTTCGGCTTGGTCCCTTTATTCATCAGGGGTTGCCACAGCGGAATGAACCGCTATGTTTTACACAGCGGATGCCCTTCCAGCTGAAACGCAGTACTGGGAAACACCCATACACACTCATTCACACACACACACACACACACACACACATACTCTACGGCCAATTTAGTTCATCAATTCCCCGGAGCACCCGGAGGAAACCCACACCAACACGGGGAGAACATGCAAACTCCACACAGAAACACCAACCAAAAGTGACTTATATTGCAGTGAAGGTGCACATTAGATCCATTTTTGTTTTCCCTGGGAATCAAACCCTCGAACTCAATGTTGCCAGCACCATGCTTTACTATGTGAGCTACAACTAGTCATGGCTGTGCTGCAATAACCATATGGGATTTGTGGGAATACAAATGGTAATCAATGCACCAAAAACAAACAAACAATATAACATGGTGACATTACTGCACTGTTACTATAATACAGCCATGCTTAACTTTAATTTGCACAGTGCTGCAGTGTGATATCACAATTATTTCACTACACGTCTGCTCTTTCCTGCGGCATGAGTAGAGAAATCCTGGTAACAGTTTATTTAGGTGACAATTCATGGTATTAACAAACCATTAGCTACTAACAAGCTGTTTATTAATAGTTAGTAAGGTAGAAGTTATGGGATGCAGAATAAGATCATACTTTATAGATACTAATGAACAGTTCATATCCTAGTAATAGACAGATAATAAGCCTATAGGTGTCAATCCTCCCATTTGTCCTTGTATTCTTCTGTATTTTACCCTTCTATCCCGCTATCATCCCGTTAAAGCACTTTCCTGTACTTCTCTTGTGCTTTTAATCTTTCGATGAAGGGTGGTAAAAACATCAACAAAGAACCGATCCTCCCTATATGCATTGTAGCTTGGATAGGTTGGGGGGAGCTATCCCTTATTTTCACATCCCAATGTTGACAGGTATGAATAAGCCAGTAGTTAATAGCATGAATTGTGACCCAACTAAATTGTTACCAAAATTCCTCATCATTTATTGAAGACAGCTGTCCTCTAATGCTTATTTCTCTGTGTTCAGTCTCTGACAGAGCAGTCAGTGTCTGCATCTTCAGCCGGTTCCCCAAATTCAGCCGTGTCCTCTTCCTCTGTCTCGGAGTCTGGAGCCGTGTGTTTGCGGATACGGCTCACCGCGTCCCACAGAGATCTGACCTGCGGGATTACTGCTTTGTGTTCAGAGGGTGATGGAGTACAGAGTAAATCCTCATCAGGCATGCCTGTCGACCGTAGGAGATTTTCAGGAGTATCTGGAGTTGAAGAATAAGAGGTTGTAGAGCTTGTCTGAACGCTTGGAGAACCAGAATCTTCTCTATTACTAGAACTTTGAAGAAGTTTGTTTTCAGTGAGAGAAATAGAAAGAGAATCTGAGACATGTGGACCATCCAAAGTGTCAGAAGCAAAGGTAAATGGCAAGAAATCTGAAGAGGGTGATCTTTGGGGAGAGCTGGTACCTGTGGTGGAAGGTGAATCACCTTGCGGTACACAATGATGAATTTGTTTGGCATTTTCTTCACTAAACTGGAACGAAGGTGTAGAGAGATCCAAAACAAGTTCTTTGGTATCATCTCTTTCATTTGGACCATCTAAACTGTCAGAAGCAGATGTAAATGGCAAGAAATCTGAAGAGATTGATCTTTGGGGAGAGCTGGTACCTTCAGTGGAGGGTGAATCACCTTGTGGTACACAATCTTGAATTTCCTTGGCATTTTCTGCACTAATCTGGAACAAAAGTGTAGAGCGATCCAAAACAAGCTCTCTGTGATCATCTGCTTCATTTGTACCATCCCATATTTCAGAAGCAGATGTAAATGGCAAGAAATCTGAAGAGGGTGATCTTTGGGGAGAGCTGGTACCTTCAGTGGAAGGTGAATCACCTTTATGTACACAATCTTGAATTTCCTTGGCATTTTCTGCACTTATCTGGAAGAAAGATGTAGAGCAATCCAAAACAAGTTCTCTGTGATCATTGGCTTTATTTGGACCATCCAAGGTGTCAGAAGCAAAGGTAAATGGCAAGAAATCTGAAGAGACTGATCTTTGGAGAGAATCATCTTGGTGTACACAATCTTGAACTTCTTTGGCATTTTCTGCAATTATCTTGAACAAAGGTTTACAGCCATCCAAAACAAGCTCTCTGTGATCATCTGTTTCATTTGGACCATCCAAGGTGATGAAAGCAGATGTAAATGGCAAGAAATCTGAAGCGGTTGATCTTTGGGGAGAGTTGGTACCTTCAGTGGAAGGTGAATCACCTTTATGTACACAATCCTGAACTTCTTTGGCATTTTCTGCACTTATCTGGAAGAAAGATGTAGAGCAATCCGAAACAAGCTCTCTGTGATCATCTGCTTCATCCGAGAGACTGTCTTCTGTTGAGTTTTCACTAAGGTCCCTTGCGGTGTCCATTCCACACTTTTCATTATCTTCTGTTTTGTGCAGCGTTAGTCCATTTTCTTGCTCTGTTTCTCCATTAAGATGTCTTGTGGTCTGTTCGGGTTGGATCCCAGAAGTATCCAATGTGAGATTGTCATCTGCTAAAGCTATAAACTCTTCACACATGACTTCAGGTTCTCTTGCAGTGCTTTGGTCATTCTTTATTTTCTCTAAATGATGTCCATTGTTCACCAGTGTTGTCCCACTGAAGGATTTGCTTTTATTCTGCAGGTCAGCAGTTTCAGTTTCCTCAGTCTTTTCTATACCTTCTGTGAGATTGTGCTTGTCTTGTTCTTGTAGAGTGATCCGTTCTGCTGTCTCGAGACGCTCATGTGGTTTTCCAGGTATCTCTTCTGCTTCCTCATCCAGAGTTTGGTTTTCAGTACTCTCTAGGTTAGTGTCGGTTTTATTGTTCTCCTTTTGCTCATCGGTTTCCTCACTAGTTCTAGATACAGGAGATTCCCCCACCAAACACACATACTGGACATGCTCCTTCTCTGGAAGAAGAACAAGCTCAACCTTTACAACAACACAAGTGGCATCGATGACCACCAGACTCTCTGTGTTGGTGATCTCTGGGGTTTGCTCAATTCTTTCCTCCACCTTTCCCACTAAGTGCTGATGTCTAGGCTCTTTCCACAATGGGAACTTCTCTGGGATTGGTTTCTCTTGTCCTGAAGATTGCAGGGTTTCTTTATTTCCATCTGGAATTGCTTCAGTATTGGAATCTTGCACTAGTGTTGGTTGTTCCTGAAGTGTATTCCCATTCTGTCTGTGCATCTGCTTCTCTAGATTATCTTTCTGCTTCCGCTGAGGGGGATCTGCGATATTTTCAGCAGGTTTGGACTCAGTTAACAGGGGTAACACACAGGACCTGAGAGGCTCCTCTGGAGATCTGGATAACCCGGATACCTCTCCCATTCGAGAGACCAGGCAGAACACAGTCTCGCCTCCTCTCCATCTGGAGAGTTTGGTCCGCTTTGACTTCCTCACATCAGGAGAGGTCATTGGTTGAGTCTCTGGATGGTGAAACTCTGTTTGTGGAGCGTTCGGTGCTATATTCTGCCAGTCTCCTACACCCGAGATGCCACGACAGGAACTCTCGATGTTCTGCAAACATCGTCCATTGTTTGCTAAGCCAATATGACGTGTTTCTGGAAGGTTTTTGTTTTCGAATGTTTGCTCATTTCTTGTCTGCGCAATACCTTTAGATCCTCTATCCTTTGGGGAAGAGTATGCTGGTGGTGCCGTGTAAGATGGAGGCTGTCTGAATGAATGTGCTGTGAATGTACTTTCCATATTTCTGAGTATACAAGGGTTCTGTTCTGTCTCCCGGTCAAATTTGGGTTGGAATCTTTCATGCCCGTATCTTAACACTTTCTCAAGTCCTGAAGCAGATCTCCAGTCCTCAAACGGAGATCCCTGAGGACAGTATTGTGGATCGGCTTGAAGATCGTGTTGGCTGAAGTCTTCTCTTGTTCTTCTCCAGTGTTTGGGCCATGTGTTTTTCCACGCTTCTCGCATCTCTCTTTCTTGATGCCTCACTTTATCGCATCTCTGCTTTTCTCTCAGTACGAGGTTTCTCACTTCACTGATGTATTCGGCGAGTTCTCTGCGGGAGAGCTTTCTCTGGGAGGGATATGTGGTTGGTAAGGGTATCTGGTTCTGCTGGGTGGTGTGGTGGATGTCTCGGGCTGCTCTGGAGTGCTGGGTCAGCCAGGTGTTTGGGTCACTGCTGTCCGACAGGTGAGAGGAGGTTGGGTCACGCTGGAGTCTGCAGAGAAAAACAACAGTAATGCTCAGCTGCAGGAAAAGGTCAAAGGTCTCATTCACTAATAATTGTTTACATTTTTTGCATATGTACACACATCTGAACTTCTCACAACATTCACAACACATGTATATGCACACGAGTGTGTTCTTAAACAGTTAGTTCACCCCAAAACTAAAATTCTGTTATCATTTACTCCCCCTTTACTTCTTTCTTCTGTTAAACACAAAAGTCTTGACTTCTATAGTATATGCTTTCCTACTATGGAAGTCAATGATTACAGATACTCATAAAGGTTTGGGGACGTGAGGGAGAGTAAATAATGAGTAAATGTTTATTTTTGGGTGAACTGTAACTTTAAATGTGTTCTTCTGTGAGTGAAATTCTCTTCTAAATGAGCGTAAGGTTAGTAATTTGCATAATACACACCCACACCAGCTCCATATAAGGGCTTTCCTGCAACTTGTTTTATTGCACACATTTCAGCCAATCAGAATCAAATATTCAGAAAAACCACAGATTTAATCCACAGATAAAGAGTTTTAATCCACACCTTCCTGTACTGTGTTTATTCCAACATAAGCTGCAGTTACATTTACCTTTTATATTTTAGAAATCTCTGTTTATGGTGTAGAATGAATGAGTGTGTGTATGAATGAATGTTTATGATGTAGACATTTATATTTAATAATTCGCTTTGGAATACTGCAGGATTTTCTGTTTATATTTGACTGTTTTTAGTTAAGATTTAAGTGAATCTGGTATAAATGTTTGATCATTCGTCAGCAAACATCTCTCCTACAGTGAATCCAGCAATAGTGTTCCTCTGAGTTGCCATATTTTGCAGTGGATTGCACATTTATCTTAGAGTTCAAGTGATTATTAAATCTTTATGGTTATAATTATCATTCTTGGTGTGATTGAAGTTTTATTAGATTTAAACAGTTTAGCTAAAGCATATTAATTTAATCATATTCACCCTTTAACTAGAAACTATACATTCATTCATTCATTCATTTTCTTTTCAGCTTAGTCCCTTTACTAATCAGGGGTCACCACAGGAATGAACCGCCAACTATTACAGCATATGTTTTACACAGCAGATGCCCTTTCAGCTGCAACCCAGTACTGGGAAACACCCATACACACTCATTCACACACAGACACACACACACACACACACACACTTATACACTACGGCCAATTTAGTTCATCAATTGCCCTATAGCGCATGTGTTTGGACTGTGGGGGAAACCGGAGCACCCGGAGGAAACCCATGCCCAGGGGTGCCGCTGGCCCCTGATAAAGTCTCAGGGGGCCCATAATCGCTGTGGGCCCTTAGAATCATCCAAACTCCCCCTAACCCCCCTCTCCCCATGCAAACATGCAAACTCCACACAGAAACGCCAACTGACCCAGCCGGGACTCAAACCAGCGACCTTCTTGCTGTGAGGCGACAGCGCTACCCACTGAGCCACCGTGTCGCCCAGAAACTATAGAACAATATAATTTAAAGCTTAATAGAGTTTTACTTGTTATTGTCATTAGATTCTACAGTCGTATCACAAATGCTGCTTTATGAAGAGTGATTATCCTTTCCATAATGCTTTTGATAGGATTTAAATACACAATAACCAAATAATATCTTAATAAATGTAATCAATAGTGTGCATATAGTGTGCCACAGGTATGTGTACACTGTTTTTGTATTAATAATGTTATTTTAGTGTTTATCTTACCTGTTTAGTTTCAAAACTGAATAAACTCTACAGATTTTTATACTGCCAAGAAACAGTTCTGCTAACTGTGAACCACATAATGCTTGTGTATTACCCTTTCATACATGACAGCCTCAATTAATATAACATTTTACATATTTAAATGAAATATACTTACACGTGTGAATGACGGCGTCCAGGAAAAGTGCTGTATCTGAAGCAGGACGGGTCCTTCTGTCTGTAATCCTGAAACAGGAGCCAGAAAAAAATATTTTGTAAAACACCAACCTTTCTTTCTTTTGTTTCAGTGAAGAATCATAGCAGTATTTATTCTTTCATAAACAACACACTGCATTTATACCATATTCCCAAAACTCCAGTTGAAAGAATCCCAGAATGAACAGGGTAGAGCTCAGTAAACTGACCCTGCACTGCTGTGGTCTGCTGTGCTGTCGGGAGAACAGTGGAACTCAGCCTGCGGTGGGCAGGGCTTTGAGGAGGGGCAAGGCCATGAGCGGGCCTAAGTCACACCCTCTTCTCCACAGCAACAGTAGAGTTAAAAAGAGCTTGGCTTGCTGTGTGCGGGGCTTTAATGAGGGGCGGGGCCATGATGGGGCCTCAGTTCCGGCCTCTTCGCAACAGTGAAAAAAGTTTCGCTTGTGGTGGGCGTGGCTTGAGAAGAAGAGGAGGAGCCTTGCTTATGCCCCTCCCCTCAGTACCAGTCATGCACTTTGCTTCTCCACATCGAGGTGCGTCCCAAGTCTTATGCTTATTCACAATTCTATGCCAGTTAAATAGTGCACCATTTAAATAATACACCATCACATCATTCATTCATTCATCCATTCATTTTCCTTTGGCTTAGTCTCTTTATTCATCAGTGGTCACCACAGTGGAATGAACCGCCAACTAATCCAGCATATGTTTTACACAGCGGATGCCCTTCCACTGCAACCCAGTACTGGGAAACACCCATGCACTCTTATTCACACACACACTCATACACTACGGCCAGATAAGTTTAATATATACCACCATTTAATATAATAATAACCTAACAATAATATAATAATATACCAGTTAAACACTATAAATAGTGTAAGTAGTCTTTAATGAAAAATAAGAAGTTCACACTGTAAAGGGGAGGGGCTTCTGATGAAGGGGAGGAGTTGCGGGTGGGGGGAGGGGATTCTGATGCAGCCCAGAACCAGTCTGTGGTGGGCGGGGGAGGAGAGGCCATGGTGATTCTCCGCCCCTCGGCTTCAGCCGCGCCCTCTGCTTTTCCACAGCATCAGTTCAGGAAAGAGCTCTGTCTGTGTGGGTGGGGCTTCAATGAGAGGATGGACCATGGTAATGCCCTGCCCTTTCAGTCACACCCTCTGCCTCTTTGCAGGGTTTCACTCCTGAATCTGCTGCTGTTGAGAAGCAAAGGGGTATGACTGGAGGGGCGGAGCATCAACATGGCTCCTCTCATCAAAGCCACGCCCCCTCTCCACAACAGCAGATTCAGGAGGAGTGAAGCCATGCAGATCCTAAACTCACAAACACAAACACCTCCACCACATTCTCTCTGTTAATCACACACACACACACACACACACACACACACACACACACACACACACACACACACACACACACACACGTGACAGTGTGCTGCCTGTGTGGAATGTGTTGCTCAGCACAAACAGTGTTTTCATTGTTTCTGCTAGGATGTTTTTAACTGATGGCTGAGAGATGATCTACTGATGGCTGAGAGATGATCTACTGATGGCTGAGAGATGATCTACT
>CAIGQW010043144.1:138287-155871 GCA_903798125.1 Danio choprae
CTATGAGTCAAGTCAGCTTTTGAGTTCAACTGTATTAAATACTTAGTTTAACTACAGTAAACGGTGGTGTATTAAACAGTGGTGTATTACACTTAGAATGTGATGAGTCTGTGAGTGTGTGAGTGTGTGTTGTGTTAACAGGTGATCTGACTGCAGGAACGAGTTAACCAATGAAATCAGCTTGACTTTAGCTAGTATGTGTGAAACAGTCATGCTTGTAAACCCGATTTGGATTAGTCGATTAACTTAAGTTGTGTGTTTTTGGACGGTGGGAGGAAACCGGGGAACCCGGTGGAAACCCACGTGAGCACGGGGAGAACGTGTAAACTCCACACAGAAACGTCGGCTGGCTTGGTAAGGACTAGAACCAGTGACGTTCTTGCTGTGAGGCAACAGTGCTAACCACTGGGCCACCGTGCCACCCATCTAGGAAAGGAGGAGTAGGGGTGGAAGGGGGGATTCTTCAAAATGAAGATGGCTGTGATATGGAGCTTAGGGTATTTATAGTGGCTTAGGAATCGTCTGATTGGTGGATCATGAATTGGATAATGCAGGACCAGCCGTGATCAATCATAAGCACATGATCCTCTCCACATTAGCTTATCAATAAACTTCACATTGTGACTTGGCTCTGGGTATTGGCACTTCTGTCATTGGCTGTTTCCGCTCAACATTATGCTGATTTTCAGTCCACAGAAGTGAACCAGCATGCTCAGTTGAACAGCAGGTATATTATTGCCCATAACTGATACTAAACCAGTAGATTATATAATATTCAGAAAACACGCTGTATGGTAGACTTTCTTTAAGGGTGAGTAGGTGAGGTGGCTATAATGTGGTGAATTTGCCTGTCAGTACAGATTGAATGCAGTTTACCATGAAATGAACAAAAACATGAACCCATTGGAAGATGTTGAAAACATACACAGTGCTGGCGTAAATGAGTACATCGCCTTTAAAAATGATGATTTTTATCCATTTCTTGGTGAATATGAGACCAAACTACTGCATTATATGCAAAAGAGCTTAATAAAACATTTATTTTTATGAACACAAGAACACAAGCCACCAAAACACATTTTAATGACATTTAATGCAAACTAAAGATCTTTATACGCAAACACTTTAACTAAATCTAATCTGTTGTGTTCTCCTTGATTTTAAGGAGCAGGACTGATTCTGAGGACACACAGCAACATCTTTCCACTGCTGAGGATGAACTCTTTCAGACACCGACATTCATCTTGTCTTTTCAAAACTCCCTAAAAGTGCTCTGTTGGCTTAAGGTCTGGGCTGGGGACACGCGTATACTGAATCACGTTTCCCCCTGTTCTTCCTCAGAAATGAGCCTGTGACCTCAGGTTTAGGTTTTGGGTCATTATTGTGATGAAAGTGTGTCCGGTGGCCGAGGGCATGAGGTAACGGTAGCAGCTTCTCCTTCAGTATTCACAGCACATCTGTCAACTCACAATGCTGTCTAGGGTTGCCAGGTTGCAACAAACTAGCACAATAATAATTCATAATAATGATTGAAAGTGCATCACTGTATGCGTTACAATTAATGCACGGGGTCCAGTGTTGCAAAATACTAATAATTAGTGGATTAAAACTAATAATATTGTAAACAATGTTCAATTTCTTACACAGAGCGGCCGAATTTGGAATATTGCATTAAAAAGCTTATTGAAAACACCAGCATTTGTAAACTGCACATGAAACACTTATGCAGATGTTTTATCTGTTAAGAGTAAATGTGCATAAACTACATTTACTGCAACACATTTACTGTAGAAATAGCAGCATGAGCTTCAAAAAAGTCATGTACTTTTGTTTTACCAGATCATGTGATAACACGGCTGTGATAAGACTATATTTATGGGACTATATTTATTAGAAGATGCATTTCCAACCTCACAGTAGAATGTGCACGAACTGAAATATATGGAGGGAGAAATATATTTTTAATTATTTTAAAATACATTTTATATATATATATATATATATATATTACTTAATTTAAGGATATATGTAGTAATATATATTGTAGAAAATATAATTATGTAAATATATTGTAGCAAATATATTATTGTCAATTTTTTTGTATATTATGAAAATATTTCATAATAGTCACACTTTACAATAAGGTTTCATTAGGTAATGTTAATGTACTTATTAGCATTCATTAATCATAGTTCGCCTCATGGTGGCGCAGTGGGTAGCACGTTCGCCTCACAGCTACCCACGAACAACTCATTGTTTGTTCATGTTAGTAAATACATTAACAATAACTAATAGGTGACACGGTGGCTCAGTGGTGTCGCACTGTGGCCTCACAGCTAGAGGCAGCAAGAGTCGCTGGTTCGAGTCCCGGCTGGGTCAGTTGGTGTTTCTGTGTGGAGTTTGCATGTTCTCCACGTGTTGGTGTGGGTTTCCTCCGGGTGCTCCGGTTTCCCCCACAGTCCAAACACATGCGCTATAGGGGAATTGGCCAAAGTGAATTAATGAATGAGTGTGTGTGAGTGTTTCCCAGTGATGGGTTGCAGCTGGAAGGGCATCTGCTGCATAAAACATATGCTGGAATAGTTGGCGGTTCATTCTGCTGTGGCGACCTCTGAAATAGAGACTAATATGCCAAAGAAAAATGAATGAATGAATGAACATTAACTTATACAACCTTATTGTAAAGTGTTACCAAATCTATTTTCTACTATATGGGAATGTATGTTTATTCAGATTACACAGCCGTTCTCCTGAGCAATTCTCCATTTGTCTGAGCGGATGACCTTCAGCCAGCTAGAGCGGATGATGACAGGGCAGGAAGGTTAAAGTCTGTGATGAGTAAAAGTGTTTTTAGTGTGTGATTCAGTGCATTGGCTGCGTCCCCTGATGCTAATGACTGATCTGTGTGAAACCCCACGGTGAGAGTTTTCTTCTGGGCCAAAGATTTACTCATTCAGCTGAAGTGAGTCACGTAAACAGATCACACTCTGGTGTAAAGCGTGTGTGTGTGTGTGTGTGTGTGTGTCCCGCTGCGTGCTTTCTCCAGGTGCCTCCATGGGTGAAAAGGTGAAAGTCCTGAGGCTGTGAGGTGCGGCATGATTCACTGTTGGTGGAGGACACGGGACCTGACGGCTGTTTGCTGGATGTAAAATGCACCTGGATGCACATGTGGGCACAAACAACTATGTGCCCACATAGGCTATATATCAAAGTCCTATAATTCAGGGCTGGAAAACAGATCGACTGTAGTAATTAGTAACAGTAATGCTAAAGCTCGTCCAAGAGCTCCATGCACTGTTGACACCAAAAGCAGCTTTTTCATGGGTTTGCCCATTGTTAACCATTTGTGTATCTGCTTATTAATCTAGTGTGTATGCCAATGTGTATTGCCATGTATGCGTAAATGTCTGATTGTTATTGAGGTCCAAATAATATAATGCAGGGTAGTCGTAAGCGTTTGGTTAAATATAGACAAAGAAAAAGTGCCTAAAAAGTGGCATTTCAATTTAATTGGAAAAAATAACCCAATGTTGTGTTCATATTTGACCCAACACTGGATTTTGACAGCCCTGCTTTTTTTGAGCGCAGGAAAAAAGAGTCATTCCTCTTCCTCCTGTAGACATAATTCATCTCATTGACAAAGATTTGTCTGAAATTGTGAAATTGTGTGCAGGATTTCAGCATCAGGGTTCTTCAGATTATCAAAACAAATCAGATTATGCTCATTTGAAACTATTGTTCGGCCTCAAAATGCTTGGAATATTCACAGTTGTCGGGATAAAGTATTATTAATATGAGTTTTTTTATCAACCCGTTACAATGACTAGCACACACCAGTATATACAGTCATGGAAAAACAGTTAAGACAACCTACTGTATTTGATGATCTATATCACGACAACTATAAGCTTCTTGGCAGGTCTTAAAACGTGTAATCATATTAATAATGTTGATTTGTATAGCACTTTTCCTACATAACACGAGCATAAACAAACATTAAAAACAGCATCGATGTCAGGTAAAATATAAAAACACACACAAGCGTTCGCTGTAAGATAAAACTTCAGATGAACGTCCTCACATGACAGCTCACATTTATTGAACAGAAATAAAGCCAATTATAGAAAAGCC
Source organism: Danio choprae (assembly GCA_903798125.1). NCBI lineage: Eukaryota > Metazoa > Chordata > Actinopteri > Cypriniformes > Danionidae > Danio > Danio choprae. Next base: position 142,419 of record CAIGQW010043144.1, read on the forward strand.
TGGGCTGATAGACGTATGATCAGATCCTGCAGATGCACGTTTAGCAGGAATGACTAAAGCCCTGGTCTTCTGGATGATCTTCTCCATCTCTCAGCTCCTTCTGGAGGAGTTTGGGAGTTTTGCACTTGAACTAATGTTGAGCTTGATGTTTTGTGTCTTCCTCTGCTGATGTGTTGTAGATTTGCTGCTGTCTTTGGGATCATTGTCTTGTTCAGGACTCAGCTTTGGCTCAAGTGTAGGACGAATGTGTTCACACACACACACACACACACACACACACACACACACACACATTTTTGTTAAAGCTACAGCTGAAGTCAGAATAATAATAAAAACGTTGAATTCTTTTACAAATAATTCACAAGAGAAGATTTTATTGTCAACACATTTTTAAACATCAGATTTAATAACTAATTTATAATAACTGATTTCCTTTGTAAAAAGAAATTAGCGATTAAAAGACTATAGGTTAATTGAGCAAGTCATTGGACAACAAGGCTTGTTGTGTAGACAAGTGCAAAACATTTCCAATATTAATAATATTGACTGGCCTCACGGTGGCGCAGTGGGTAGCACATTCGCCTCACAGCAAGAAGGTCGCTGGTTTGAGCCTCGGCTGGGTCAGTTGGCGTTTCTGTGTGGAGTTTGCATGTTCTCCCCGTGTTGGTGTGGGTTTCCTCCGGGTGCTCCGGTTTCCCCCACAAGTCCAAACACATGCAGTATAGGGGAATTGGGTAAGCTAAATTGTCCGTAGTGTATGAGTGTGAATGAGTGTGTGTGTGTGTTTCCCAGAGATGGGTTGCAGCTGGAAGGGCATCTGCTGCGTAAAACATATGCTGGATAAGTTGGCGGTTCATTCCGCTGTGGCGACCCCAGATTAATAAAGGGACTAAGCCGAAAAGAAAATGAATGAATGAATAATATTGACCTAAATAACTTATTTTACTGTAAAATAAATAAGACTTCAATAAGAGAAGAAGAAAAATAAGAAGTAATAGTACATAAGAAGAACAAATATGATCAGAAATACTGTGAAATGTCCTGTTAAACATCTCTTGGGAAATATTTGAAAATATTTGTACCAATGTACAGGAGGGTGAGTAATTCTGGCTTCGACTGTATGTGCTGCTGTTCATCTAAGGTTTTATTTCCCAAATGTTAAGACCTGCCAAAAATCATCTTTTGTCCGCCCTGATATGGAAACAGTGGGCTTTCGTTGGGTGTACTGTACTAACTCTTTATGATGTTCTCACTGCAGCGGCTCATTGTCTGTCTGTACAGAGATGTATGACGCGTCTGAACAGCACTAACAGTATTGGAGTGTGTTATTTCAGCAGGTTTGCATGTTCTCTCTCACCTTACTCAAGCTCAATGACAAGTTTCTGCTCGTCATCACTGCTGCTGTTACTGTCCTCCAGTTCCAGATATCCACTGCTGCCTAAATAAAGCTGCTTCGCCTCTGATGAGCTGCTGTGTGTGGCTGGAGCACACATTTGATAGGTCTGCGCTTCTTGATTTGTCATTTGCAGAGACTCTTTGCGAGACCTGTATCCGTCACTGGATGATGGAGGAACACTTGCAGTGACCGTCTCAGTGTTTGAAACACCACTGTTATCTTGGCGAACTGATGTGCCGCTGGTTTTGCCTTTAGAGTAAATCCAGTAGCTGGTTGCACCTCTTGCCTGCGTCTCCTTTTGAAATTCACTTTGCGAGGTATTGGCTGATGCTGAATGTCTGCACGTTTGATTGGAACATTTTGCCCCATTTAATGAGGACATTTCCCGTGGGTCTGTCTCTGGTGAAGGACTGTTCCCCACATATTCCCCCATGTTGTCTGTTCTGCTGCTGTTTTCACATTGACCCTGAGCGTTTGGTGGAGTTAGCTCTGTGCAGACAGATGTTTCTGGATTGAGTTTTTCATCATGAAGTGATTGTGAAAAGTTAAAGGACTCTTCCTGGGAGAACTGAGGATTCGCTTGAGTAGATGTCGGATGTTTCCCGCTGGATATCGCCTGATCCTGTTGTCAAAGGATACAAATAATTAGTACATGCTTGTACAATACATTATGCTCTCCAGAGGTGCCTGGGTCACTTGATAATGAATGCAAAGCAGTGCTTTATTCCCCTTTTATCACAGTAATTTATATGTACAAAAGATGAATTAAATATTAGACGGTCTACACTGCAAAAAATGATTTTCTTACTTGGAGTTTTTGTCTTGTTTCTAGTCCAAATATATTAAAAAAACTAAAATATTGTCGTTTTAAAGAAATAATGTGCAGGTTTTTCCTTAAAAATGCTAAATAATCTGCTAATGGGGTAAGCAGAATGATGTTGTTTTCGTTATTTTGCTTGCCCCATTGACATTACCCCAAAAGAATGAACTGGAGAAGATTTCCATGTAAAAGTGGGCGGCGTCTCATGGCCACGCCCACCTGTTACATCATCATCATCATCATCATCATCATCATCATCATCATCATCGCTGGTGTTTTTCCAGCAAGTGAACAAACTTTGAGCTCCAGAACTTGCAGCTTTATGATGTTTGTTCTCAATGAGCGCCTGCTTTCTTTCCTCTCACCTTTCTTTCGTCTTGTTGGCCAGTTTCTCCAGAGCTTCGGCATGTGCTGTTTCCGTCCGTCACCTCTGGGGTGGATCTTTCCACCTCTTCATCTCCATCCTCCCGTATTGATTCCCTTCTATTTGTCCTAGAGTCCCTCTGAAACCTCACGTTTGTCAGGACATCATCTTCCCCAGAGCCTGAAGCAGAACATGAGCTGAATTAATTAATGCTCTATTATTTTGGAGTTCTTTAAACATTTTTATTTATTCTTTATTTAGCCAGGAAAAGTCCCATCATCTTCCAGGGAGACCTGGTCAAGACACAAGCACATAAAGCTGCACACAAAACCATCTATAAAGTACAATATTCACACAAAGCAATTAATAAACGTAAGATCAAGCACATTCTCCTTTAAAACACATCTTAAAGACATTAAACTAATCCAGTAACCCTAAACGAATCGGCTGCTAGTATAAGATTAATATTAAGTGAAGTTTATTCAGGGGTGGAGCAGTGGGTAGCACAATCGCCTCACAGCAAGAAGGTCGCTGGTTCGAGCCTCGGCTGGGTCAGTTGGCGTTTCTGTGTGGAGTTTGCATGTTCTCCCCGTGTTGGTGTGGGTTTCCTCCGGGTGCTCCGGTTTCCCCCACAGTCCAAACACATGCGCTATAGGGGAATTGGGTAAGCTAAATTGGCCATAGCGTATGAGTGTGTATGGATGTTTCCCAGTGATGGGTTGCAGCTGGAAGGGCATCCGCTGTGTAAGTTGGCGGTTCATTCCACTGTGGCGACCCCAGATTAATAAAGGGACTAAGCCGAAAAGAAAATGAATGAATGAGGTTTATTCATAAAGTAATTTCGAGAGGATGGGTTAGGGTTAGCACTGTTGCCTCACAGCAGAAGTCCCTTCTAAACCAGTTGACCTTTCTGTGCCGAGTTTGCTCGTTCTCCCAGTGCTCGTGTGGGATTTCTCTGTGCTCTCCGGTTTCCTCCCACAGTCCAAAAAACACACAACCTAAGTAAATTGAACATACCAAATTGACACCAGTCAAGCTCTAGGAAGCCGTATATCTCTCCTTAGCCATCCCTATATCTGTCATTAGCCAGAAATAAGCCGGGGGAGTTCTCCAGATCTACCTGAGCTCAAACTCCCCTCTCGTCCTGCTAACGGGAGGGAGCCCAGGGCTAGAGGATCTCATAAGCTCAGAGCTCTCTCCCGGTACAGCATGCCAAACACGCTTTATTATCAATCATCAGCTAAGTGTGAACTCTTGAATACGGTAGTAAGTCAGTTTTAATATGTTGATGAAATAAGTGAACCCACAACAAGCTGTTTTATCAGCGTTTCTTTATAAGTTTCAGGTAGTGCCAACTAAAAACGTCCTTATCCCAGTGTAAACTGGCGACAGGAGTCTCTTTCAAACAAAACAGAACTGATTTTGTGAATATTACAGCCAGAAATCTTATGTAATTGATGTGCATTTTCTGCCGTTGAGCCTCCTGGAACACAAGCCTCATTGCAAATCGAATATCAGCCAAATGAAGGAAAAAAGCATGACAGTTTCACATTGTATATCAAGGCACACCGATCAGCATATGCTACTAAATATTATGATGGTGGAGATATAAAAATGATTGTCCTGATGAAAAACAATCAATGCGATTCTCTGGGGTGGAACTGGTTTGGCTGAACTCTTGCGCAGCATTGCTCAGGAAAGGAGCTGCGTTTGGCTGCTTGTCATCTGTCTGGAACCGAGACAGACACAAAACCTCTTTGAGTCTTTGTCTAAAAGGAGCATCTTCCAGCCCGAGCGCCCGTCTGTTCCCTCAACACACCTCAACATATCTTAACCCTTGTGTGGTCTTTGACTTCTGTATATTACATTTATCCTACAGGTCAAAAATGAAACTAAACCTCTGAAATAAAGCAGCAATTCTCAAATCTAACAGCCTCATCTTCATCACAAACCCAATTGGTCAGTCTGGAGTATATTGAATCAGCGGGCAACACTCACGCTTGACTGAAGGAAAGAGTATATTTTCCAGCTCTTAAAGTAACTGCACGGGTGTAAATGTTTTAGGGGGACAGTTTTTATGAAGGTAAACTATTAATTTTTAGATGTTTGGACTAGAAACAAGACAAAAAAAATCTAAGTAAGAAAGGCATTTTTGCACAGTAATGCTATTGTGTGTGTGTGTGTGTGTGTGTGTGTGTGTGTGTGTGTGTGTGTGTGTGTGTGTGTGTGTGTGTGCGCCTGTAGCTTTTGCGGTGTAAAAATGGTTTTATAGATGACCGATTTAAAAGGCTGACCCCTAAGACAACCCTAAATGTGTACAGCTTTCATTCATTCATTCATTTTCATTTCGGCTTAGTCCCTTTATTAATCTGGGGTCACCACAGCAGAATGAACCACCAACTTATCCAGCATATGTTTTACACAGCGGATGCCCTTCCAGCCGCAACCTATCTCTGGGAAACATCCACACACACCCATTCACACACTACGGACAATTTAGCTTACCCAATTCCCCTATACCGCATGTGTTTGGACTGTGGGGGAAACCGGAGCACCCAGAGGAAACCCACACCAACACGGGGAGAACATGCAAACTCCACACAGAAACGCCAACTGGCGAGGCTCGAACCAGCGACCAGCGACCTTCTTGCTGTGAGGCGAACGTGCTACCCACTGCGCCACTGTGAGGCCCCGTGTACAGCTTTCATGAAACATAAAGTTATAAAATGTTTATTTTCTAATATTGGGGTTATTGTAGCAGCATATGGGTTTTTCCTGTTGTTAACATGATCCCGGGTTATTTTTGAGCTGTAAGTCAACAGGACGGTTAACTCGCATAGTGGGTCCAACATTCACTTTAACCCTTGAAGCATTTGCAGGTCCATTTTTCAGACACAGGTTTGTTCTTGTGATTTATGAGGACTCTCTATAGCCCTAAGGTATTTTATACTGTAAAAATAGCATATTTTATGGTCCTACCCCAAAACTCAACCCTCAAAGGGAACCTATGGCAAATTCTGAAAGTGAAAAGACCTCTTTAAGTATATTAAACAGTTTTAAATGACCTCAGTGTTGTAATACAGAAATAAAGGTACACAATCTGTCCCTGGAGCGGTACCTTTTCAAAAGGTGCATTAATGTTCCTAACAGGTCTTTAAAGCTACATATTAATACCTAATTAAAAGTAGAAATGTGTACCTCATATTACCTCATATATCAAGTACAAAAGTATACCCTAAAGATACTAATGTCCACTTCTATGGTACAAAAGTGCACATATTGAACAGTTACCGCCCCAGTGTCAGATACTGTACCTTTATTTCTGAGTGTGTAGCTCACACCCAAGTCCTCATAAATCACATAAATGCACACACACACACACAAACACACACACATATAAAAAGCTGTCATAGAGCGATGCATGCTTTGTTTATTCTACACCCTCTGATCAACCCTTGACCTGCTTCATATTTATTATTCTGACTCATTTGGATGAGCTGTAAGCTAATGATCTTTCGAGAGCACCATTTCCATCATCAAACCTGCGCGGATCAAATGTTTCCCTCTAACAAGTGACCCTGATAAGAGAAACATCAGGTCGGCGCAGGATTATGGGGGAATCACAAAGGTTTGGACAGGAAGAAGCCGCAGAGAATGTGATGACAACTTAATGAGATTCACCTTAGATTCACCCTCTCATGCTCCAATATCTCGCTGATCCTCCTGAATGCAAAACAGATTCAGCTTGTGGACCGATTCTGCTGCAAAACCTGAGCAGTTCTTTATTCACATAATAATAATAACTTTATTCACATAATAATGTTATTATTTATCTCAGTCTGAGGTGTCTCATTCACAGGCATTTCTTGATTTAATCCAGGAAACATCAGTGTTAATATAACAGCGCTGGGTGGAGCTTATGGGATTTCTTTGCTTATTAGTACAAAGGAATAGAACCAACAAATGAATATTCAGTCACTCTTTACTCTCCCTCAAGTGGTTATAACCCTTTATGAGCTTCATTCTTCTGTTGAACATATAAGCAGATATTCTGAAGAAAGCTGAAACCCTGTAACTGTGACTTCCATAGTGGGAGAAACAAACAGCAGTCAATGGTTACAGGTTTTCAACATTTTTCAAAACATCTTCTATTGTGTTCAACAGAAGAAAGAAACTCATGAAGGTTTGAAACAAGCAAAGAGTGAGTGAATGATGCTGGAACTTTCATTTCTGTGTGAACTGTCCCTTTAATATTTAAACTACACTTTATGACTGTGACTGGATGTTTTCTGGCCTCACAGTGGCGCAGTGGGTAGCACATTCGCCTCACAGCAAGAAGGTCGCTGGTTCGAGCCTCGGCTGGGTCAGTTGGCATTTCTGTGTGGAGTTTGCATGTTCTCCCTGTGTTGGCGTGGGTTTCCTCCGGGTGCTCCGGTTTCCCCCACAAGTCCAAAGACATGCGCTATAGGGGAATTGGGTAAGCTAAATTGTCCATAGTGTATGAGTGTGAATGAGTGTGTGTGGATGTTTCCCAGTGATGGGTTGCAGCTGGAAGGGCATCCGCCGTGTAAAACATATGCTGGATAAGTTGGCGGTTCATTGCGCTGTGGCGACCCCAGATTAATAAAGGGACTAAGCTGAAAAGAAAATGAATGTATGTTTTCTATACTTATGCACTTATGATTCATTAATGTTTCTCTTTAATGTTACTCAGATGTTTTGGTAATATTCTTGCATGTGATTTAATGTGGCATAATGTTATATATATATATTCTCAACAAGAATAAAACATACAGTGCTGTAAATGACATCAGACTCCCTTAGAAAGGCCAAAAGAAACATTTGTTTTTCAATCAGATCATTTATGCATCGTCACAAAGCCTCGTCTAGTTAGAGAGACTGTAAGTACTGATCTCCTGTCACCATCTTGTGGAGAGACAGTGTTATGGCACTCTTATGACCGCAGTTATTTTTGCACATCTCTCAGCATTGTTCAGTTTTCCAAACGTCTGGTGTTTCTTGTCAATTTAAATCTACAATTCTCTAAAACGACATATTCAGCTTTATATATTTAGCTTTAACCATGTTAGCCATGTTTCTGATTTCTATGTGGGAACGTTAAAGAGCTGCATTAAAAGACTTAAGCGTGACCCACCTGTACACATCTCCAGATTGGCGTGGTGTGTGTGGACATCTCTACGACTGCTAGATGTCCTGACTGGTGTCAGCCGGAAGGATTTCACACCGCTATGTGTCTCATTCCCAGTGTCTGGAGCAAAGGCCTGCTGGAAATCATGCCGAGCAGCTGTTTGTTCAGGATAAAACGTTTCAGTCACCTCATTTGTGTTCATTTCTCTTGCGTCTAAGCTTGTCTGGCTGTCACGGGGCGGTTTTGGCACTTTTTGCATCTGTTGGGATTCTGCAGCAGACGTCTTTTTCTCGCAAACACGAGTTCCCTGATGTGTAGTTGTGTTCGTGTGAACGCTCTCATCGTTTCCTGATAATGCCACTGATGTGAGGTGACCTGGTTCATTTAGCTCAATAGCTTTTATAGTTTGGATGTGATTAGATTCCATTTGTTCATCTCTGGTTGTCTCTGCGAAGGTCTGATCTTCAGAGGAGCTGACTCTATCTTTGATATGAATACAGTTTTGCGGTTCTTTGTCATTTCTTCTTCTAGAATAACTGCTCTCCACTGATTCAGGCTCAGGCAGTGTGTCTCCATCCACTAGTTTGTGACTTGACTCAACCTCAAAACCTCCAGAGTTTATTGTCTGGGAATTTTCCGGTAACTCCAGCGGTTCGTGCAGTTGTTTTGTGTTTTTATGGTAGTCCATTGAAGCTGAGATATGAAACTTTGTCTGTGGATGCGACCAAGATGAAACACACTGAGGGATGGCATTAACATCATTTTTAACATTTTGAGAGCTTAAGCTGCGAACAGTTTCTGCTTTGTTTGCTGAGCAAGATTCAGAACGACTGAAAGTGCTATTTATTTCCATCTCACCATTATCGATCATTTCCTGCGCCTCACACACGGTCACATCTCTGCTACATCCCTCCTGTGAAAGTGCTGTCTGCACTGAAGACGCTGTTTCAATATGAGGCTCAATCAGGGCTAACTGTTCATCAGAAATGAGCTGCATGACGATCTGGAGGTCAGCCGTGCATACATAAAATGTGTTCTGAGCCTGAGCCGAGCCATTAAGTAGCATCACTTTTCCTTCAGACTGGGACTCTTCAGAGATATTTGCCGGGATGTCCGATGTAAGGCTGTTCTGAGTATTCTCATACACTGCGGATGAGATGTTCTCTGTACAGCCGTTGGGTTTTCCTGATTCAATAACAGGGAACGAAGGATGATTCTGAACTGTCTGTAATGTTACTGGAGAATATATTTTTGATCCAGACTGATAACAGTAGCTCGTTGTTGACATTGTTGATGTGACAAAGCGAGAGTTCTCCAAGGCTTTAAAAGGCTGATATAATGCAGGAGAAACGGCAGCGGCTGACTGATTCTCCACCACACCACAGTTATTCTGCAACAAAGACACTTGCTGCTGCAGCAATGGAGGCGGCATGGCGGAAACAAGTGAAGCTGATGTACTTGTGGTAGACTGAATCTCTGACATGACTTTGGATAGAGTGTTTGTTTGATTCAGCCCCAAACAGGAAACTGATAACACAGGCATGGAGGTTGTCTCACACATTACCTCTTGTTTACTCTGGTGAAATCTTGCATGCTGTTTTGGAGCTAGTTCACCGTTCTCAGCACGGCACTCCTCTGTAGTTTGATGACTGTGTGTGAAAGCATTATGTGCTGAAGTGGAGCCAGAACACGAAGCTGACACTCCATCTGCGGGACAAGGAATCTTCAGCTGGTACATGGGAGGAAAGCTGGTCTTGGCTTCAGGAACAGTAGGGCTGCTGACTGAACCAGACGGGGTGCCAGATGCCCCGCTCATACTCACCAAACAAGAAGCACCACTAAGCGTATTATTACCAAGGAACTGACTTGTCTTTGAGAACGGCTGTATTAAGTTGCTCTGAGAGTGGACAGTTTGCATGTTGACATTGTGTGCTGTGGTGGAACCTTTCTCTGCACAACTTGACAAGAGTGACTGGCTCATTAATTGACACTGATTTCCATTAGCTTGTCTGGTTTTAGGATCTGAAATACTGAGCGTTTGAACATCACTCCCAGTGCGCTGTTTCTTCCGCTCTGATGGGACATGGCAGGCGCTGTGTTGTGCTGTTTGTATATTGCTGTCTTCCACGTTCGCTCCCTTCACGTTATTATTTTCAAAGCCGGTATGTGACACTTTAAGGTCATTGTGCAAGGTCACAACAGAGCTGGAGGTAAACATTGATCCACTATCCCTCTGAATGTCCAGACTCTCTGTTGGTTCTGTGCTTGAAGCAGTCTTTTTCACCTTCAGTGGACAGTCTTTGGGAGTATTGTAGAGTTTCCTAAATGTGCCACCTTTGTAGGTGTGCCATTTTGTGTAGTCAAATTTCCGTGTTTTCTTCCTGTAGTTTGCTTTCACACATGGCTCCATTCTGACATCGGTGCTGTCTCCATCTGAGCTCAGGCTACTCATACTGCCTCTTTCTGCCTCTGTACTATACAGACAATCCACTGCCACCTGTCTGACTAGTGAGCGGTGTGTTGCTACCCTTTGATTTGATGGTCGTATTGGGTAAACATGCCCTGCACTGCACCTTCTGCTGAGATTTAAACTCACTGCTCCATCGGCAGCCGGTTTGCTACCCATAGAGAAGGGTAAAGAGCTGCTGCGTGTTAATGGCACATGCTCCAGGCTGGCAGACTGTTGTGTAGGCAAAGAGCAGTGAATGGCTCGACCTCCTCGGTCTGGATTTTGTGAGCTCAGGACGTGCTTGCTGTTCCTTATCTCAAAATGAAAGGAGTCTTTATATGTATACGGCACCGGAAGATCAATGCTTCCTTGTTTTGACAATATTGTTTTTCTTGGTCGTACATTTTCCAGCAGCTTATTATCCACCAACACACTATTCTCATATATAAGCTTTGAAATGCGCTCTTCCAGCTTCTGCTTCTCCTGAATGGACACCTTGCTTTTTGGGTCTTCAGAGGTCATCTGGGAGGCTGCTGGTTCCTGCTGTACCATTGCAGTTTCTGTTAGCGCTTCTGCACTGGGTTCATGCAAACTTGCTCCAGGACTGCTGGATGAATGATGCTCACTGCTGTCGCTGAAACCAGAGTCTGTACTGTCGTGGCTTTGTGCTTTGGAATGATTTGATAGGAATGGAAAGGATGGTTTGGAAAATAATGCCTCTTGCCTCTGTAGAGGCGTGCGATTTGAAGCTAGCGGTGTACATCCATCCACAGTCAGTGCACTTGTCTGTTGGATAGCATTTTTCATTGCATTTGTCTGTTTGTTAGCATCAACCGAAAACTCCACAGTTTTTCGCAAGGAATTTACCTTGTCTTGAAGTGCTGGTGTTGTGCTAATTCCGACCATGGCAGCCTTGTGTAATGCCCATTCTATGCCGGACATCGTCCCAGCCTCTGCAGGGTCTGTCTGACCTGGTGCTGTTATTGATTCTGTAGGAAAAACTTCTTTGCCTTTGCTTGCGTCAGCTGAATCCACACAATTCATCTCTACGGATGGACTTAAACAGCTCTCCATGCTCTCCTGGCTGCTGAAGGTGCCTTTTTCAGACTCGCTGGAATGACGGGCATGAGCCTGGGTGCGCTTGTGTTTGTAAAGATTACTCTGGGTCTTGAAAGAAATGCCACAGGTCGTGCAGGGATACGGTCGCTCTCCTGTGTGGCAGCGAAGATGTTTCTCCAGCACGCTGGGCTTCAGGCAGTCCTTCCCACAATGTGGGCAAATATGCTTCCCAAGAGACTTATGTCTGCCAGTGGATGCTGGAGCCACTAGTCTTTGTTGTTGCAAAGCAGCCGTGCTGGCAATATGCAATGTCAGAGAGGGCAAAGTCGAGTTGCTACACATCCGGGGCAGGAACAGTGGTACAACCGTTGCGTCCTGCAAGGCTCCAGGTTGGGCCTGAGGGTATGTCTGCAGGCCAGGGGCAGGAACGTTCTGGACATACATAGTGGTGAGACGGGCCTGAAAATGCTCCTCTTCCTCTCTCTGTGCAGCCTCTGAACACTGAGGCTCGGTAGCTCGCACAAAGCTCTGCTTTCTAGTTGCCATGGTAACTCAACCCTTGTGATGCTGGGAGACGGAGCTCACTAATTACCTAAAAAAAGAAACAGTTTTATTATTTTTCCTCATAAGGCCTGAACTCCCCTGCATCAGAGGACTCACACCCTTATTTGAACTAAAATGCAGGTGATGAGAAGCTGAAGAAGCCAGGTTTTCCCCACAGTATAACAAATCACCATCTTTTAAGAGGTTAGAGGGACTGGAACTGCATCAGTAAGGACCAGCTGATCTGGACATCAGATGAAAAGTGTATACCAAGAGAAGAAATGGTGATGGTTTACAATCTAAAATGTAGTTTATTTTCTAAGTGCACTTCTGTGTTAAAACTGTTGTGCAGTCCTGCAAATGCAAACAAAGTGATGAAGATCCATCAATATGAGTTTTAAATCTAATAGAAATCTCTTTTTTAATTCAAGCACATTGTCAATATTTGCATACTGCAAAAGCAGCAGAGGAGTTTGAGCAGAAACAGCGGTGGCTATGACTCATTTCTAGACTAATGATAACATCAAAGACCTCCTACCTAGAATAGATAGCTTCACATTTATGAAAATGCAAAGAAATGCATTTGTTAAACAAGAATATTGGTATATATACATAAAAACATGGCTGCAGATTTGTGGGAGTACTTAGTTTGTGAGTTAGTTCGGCAGAACAAGGCAGCCCTGTTAGCGAAACACATCACTAGGAAGTTTGCAGAAAGTTCTTGCATTTGCCATGTTGTCATCTGTCTGCATATGCAAACAATACGACAGACTTTACTCTACTCTTACGCGGCCATTAAACCTGATGCTACACATTACAGACAGATTTACAAACTATATCACTATGACAAAACATTCAATATTATTTGGAAACAAGCTGAATGTCAAGGCATGACCAAAATAACACGCCTTACCTATTCAGTTTCTAGCAGATTTAACAATGCTAAACTAAAAACTCAATTATATGTCTATGTATGTATATTCCCATCAAGTATATGCAGAAGATCAGCCTGCATGTTGTAGGATAGCACAATAATGGCTCACTTACCAGAGACTGGATCTCAAAGGTCACACTGCAGCGGTTAAAAGTCACCCAATTACTCCAAACCAAGTCTAAAATCCACCTTAATGTGAAACGCCAAGAGAGCATGTGACCGTGGCACTCTCTCTCTCACCACAAAGGCCCTCGGTTCCTCTTCCCTCTTTAGTTTTCTTACAGCCGCTTCTGCTGCTGATGGAGGAAATACAAACGTCATTCATGCAAATATGACTGGATGACGGTGACAACACAATGTAAAAGTACATGAAAGAGTGACAGAGGAAGAGAGAAGTCACTGAGAAAACCATTAGAAACAAAGTTCGGCATGCTAGCACTTTCAAAACGAAAGGACCCACACCTAAGTGAAGATCGAGCTGCAAAATGGAGATCCAGAGAAAAAGACTAAGGGAGATGGACAGAGATAGGAAAGAGAGCAAGTGGAGGGAGGGAGAGAGAGAGAGAAAGTGAGAGAGAGAGACAGAAAGACAGAGTGCAGCACATAACACAACACAACTGAATTAAACTGCGAAACAAAATTCTGTTCAAAAGAGGAAGTGCTGTGAACATGAAGACCCACCTCAAGCAGATTTTCACACACACACACACACACACACACACACACACACACACACACA
>CAIGQW010043144.1:197090-207090 GCA_903798125.1 Danio choprae
TCTGATGACACGTACAAAGGGAGAATGTCAATCAAAGTGTTTCTGCATTAAGTCTGATTATAACAAACACAATTAATTCATGTCCACCATTAGAGGCTGGAGATATCCACACACTGCTGCCTGTGTTTAAACCCCTTATAAAAGTCATTAACTCGGTTTGCGTAATAGGTATTATAGATATCCTTAAGACCAACATACTCATGCTAACATCTAAAAAACTTTATTTCAATGTCACAGGACCTTAAAGGGTTGGTTTTAGTTGGGGTTAGGTTTAGTATATATCACATCACTTTTAAACATATGATATGTGTTTAGGTGTGAGCCTTACACACATTAATTGTCCTAATAAAATTAAAAGCCAATGACAAAGTGAATGGCTTTTATTTTCTACAAGGTTTTGTCTCAGTGCAAATATTACCATAATGTTACAGCGTAACAGTACACATAAATAACTTAAAAAGGGAGAGGATGGATCAAATGACTGAGACTGGCACGGCGACGGTAACAATACTGAACATGCGGAGGTTATGTGAAGGAAATAATTGGCCACATGTGGGTGCCTGTAACTATAAAACAGCCATATCTTACAGTACACTACAGCGCTGAACTGTGAGAAATAATACGGTGACGCTTTACTACAAGGGGTGTTCATGTCATGAAACGTTTATAATCATGACACGACACATGAAGGTGAATGAGATTCTATGCATGCTTATAACGACTGTTATTAAGTCTTATTCACTCAATGATGTCATTTTAAATGCAAATATGACATGATGACAACTTGACATAAACAAATACATCTCAACCTGTTTTTGTCTTTGTCATGACAACTTGATGTTATAAACCTGTCATAAACATGATTGTCACGAGGCATTATAACCATGTCATGAATTTAATAACAGGTCATTAATATTTACAAGATGAATTTGTCCTTAAAATGTCATTAAATATTAATGATGCTGTTAAAAATGATTTGACACTTTTAATGAGGCATTTTAATGACGAATAAACTGACTGAAAACCTGATCAGAATAATATTCATGACACATTTATAATGCCTCATGACAAGCATGTTTATAATAGGTTTATTTAGGTTTTGTTGTCTTGGTAACATCAACTTGTCATAACAAACAATGTCATCTTTGCATTTGATATAATAGTTGTGCGAATGACACTACAGTTGTCATAAGCATGCATAAAATCTCCTTCACCGTCATGTGTCGTGTCATGATTATAAAGGTTTTGTGACAGTCTTATGAACACCCCTTGAAGCAAAGTGTTACCAGACAGAACACTAATGACTTAATCATGTCTGTTAGTAAAAATCTTTCAGCCGACTGAACGCGCTCGCAGTCCATATGTGCAGGCGAACGGGTTGAGTCCATGTCACGCTCCTGCCACGGTCCCATCAGAAACGCAGTGTTTTTCACACGTCTGCAGATCTGTTGGATCAGAGCTGATGGAGAATACTGCAGGGACTTTACACATACACTTACACTTAAAATCAAATCATGCTAGCGGTTAGAGCTACAATACCACCAGAGTTTAAAGGATGGCTGCTGTTGTCTCACTTGTGCTTATTTGAGGAGTTTTTATTAAATGGAAAGGCTATTTAAAGGGACAGTTCACACGAAACTCTAACTCCACCATTTACTCACCATTTACCTGTACTTTGAGTTTCTTCTGCTGAACACAAAATAAGATAGTCTGAAGAATGTTGTAAACCTGTAACCATTGACTTCCATAGTATTTGTTTTTCCTTCTATGGAGGTCAGTGGTTACAGGTTTCCAGCTTTCTTCAAATTATCTTCCTATACAATACATGTTTATTAGTGCAGGCAAAAATGAATCACATCCAAAGTAAAAGTGTGTTTTGACATCATTGAAGTGTGTGTGCTGTGTATATTCAATATGTATACATAAATACACACATGCATGCATATATTTGAGAAAATCTTTATTTATATTTAGATATAAGATGTATGTGCAGCATATGATACAAATGATTTATACATGTAAATATCTATGTAACAACATGTTTTGTGTAGTTTTGTTTCTATGCATGTGTGTATCACATATACATAATAAATATATATGATACACACACATATATTACGTCAAAACAAACTTTTGGACGTGTATAATCTTTGCCCAGCACTAGTATTCATTTATAAAGCAGAAGATTACTTTAGAATAACGAGCGGTCCATGTGTTTACTAATGTTAATTAAGTATGAATAATCTTGTAGAGCATTTAATAATCATCAATTCAGCATTAACTAACGCATTATTAAAATCCAAAGTTGGCTAGTTAGTAACATTACTTAACGAACTGTGAGTTAACATCAACTAACCTTATCTACCTGAAATAGCATTAACAAACATGAATAAATGCTGTAATAATTACAGTAATAATAACAGTTCATGTTAGTAAATACATGAACTAATGGACCATTCTTTTAAAGTGTTACCAGCTAGTTTTATAAGCACTTGAGGGTGAGTACATAGTGAGCAAATTTCAATGTTTGTGTGAACTATCCCTTTAATATGGACTGTTGATGTTATAGCAATACTGTGTTAGTGAAACTAAACCTCCGTCCCAAACTTCTCCATCTCGAAGATGAGTTCTACCGCGGCGTCCACGTCCTGCACGATTTTCTCGGGCTCCACTAGCGCGGGGTCGAAGCGGAAATCTCGGTGTCCGTGGAAAACCGTCTCCTTGATGCACTGGCTGGCATCTCTGGGCAGCTCCATGTGCGGGTTGTAGACTCCTGTGCACACCAGGATGGACTTGCAGGACGTAGCGGAGGGCGACGCTAGCTCACTCTCCCAGCCTGTCTCCACCTCCTCTGGGACACTAGCTGGCCCTCCTGTGCCCGTCACCATGTTGGCCACTGCTTTGGTGGACGCCCTGGACACGCGTTCCTCGAGGTAGCGGTTGTAGAGGTTTGCACCATAAATATCAGTCATCAAGTTGTCTCTAACAGCAGATTGCAGGAGTTAGAATTAAAAAGAAAAGAAAAAGACTCATGTGTGTGAGTGAGTGAGTGAGTGAGTGAGTGAGTGAGTATACAGTATGTGTGTATAAGTGTAAGTATGTGTGAGAGAGTGTCTATGTGTGTCTGTGAGAGTGATTGTATGTGTCTGTGTGAGTGTGTGTCTGAGACTGAGTGAATTAATGTGTGTGTGTGTGTGTGTGTTCCTTGAGGTAGCGGTTGTAAAGGTTTGCACTGTAAATAGCAGTCATAAAGTTGTCTCTAGTAAACGGGGCCTGAGAGTGAGCGTTTGTGTCTGAATGATTGAGTCAGTGTATGTGTGTTTGTGTGAGTGTGTTTGTGAGAGTGAGTGTTAGTGTGTGACTGAGTGTCTGAATGAATGAGTCAGTGTATGTGTGTTTGTGTGAGTGTGTTTGTGAGAGTGAGTGTTAGTGTGTGAGTGATTGAGTCAGTGTATGTGTGTTTGTGTGAGTGTGTTTGTGAGAGTGAGTGTTTGTGTGTGAGTGAGTGTCTGAATGAATGAGTCAGTGTATGTGTGTTTGTGTGAGTGTGTTTGTGAGAGTGAGTGTTTGTGTGTGAGTGATTGAGTCAGTGTATGTGTGTTTGTGTGAGTGTGTTTGTGAGAGTGACTGTTTGTGTGTGTGTGAGTGTCTGAATGAATGAGTCAGTGTATGTGTGTTTGTGTGAGTGTGTTTGAGAATGTGTGTGTGTAAGAGTGTTTTTTGTGTGAGTGAATAATCGTGTGTGTGTGCGTGTGTGTGTGTGAGTAAGTGAAAGCATGTGTGAGTGTGTGTTTGTGAGAGTAAGTGTGTGTGTGTGTGTGTGTCTGAGTGAATGAACTAGTGTGTTTGTGTGAGTGTATGTATGTGTGTTTTCTGATTATTTGGATGCTGTGTGTGTGTGTGTGTGTGTGTGTCTCACCCGATGGCATACAGCGATCTGATTGGTGCTCTCCAGCCTCTCTCCACAGCCTGTTCTCTGATCAGGAACTCAGCGAAGTGATATGTGAGTTCGCTGGGTTTCCCCATCAGCGCCTCGTACTTCAGCTCTTTCCCAGTGATCTTCTTATAGATGCTCTCCAGACACACCATGAAGGTGCCGTGACCGAACCTGCGGACGGAGAACTTCAGTCATTCACTGGCTGTCCATCTCAAACCAACAGAGGATCAGTTCATGAGCCTTTTAAGAACAAGAGTAAATGCCTGAGTGTGCTCCATGCAGGTGAGTGGGCTTGACAAACCACCCGTAGGACACACTCTTCCTGTCTCCATTACCAGGAACTTTATCAGAAATACTTCTGTTTTATATGTTTGTTTCTATAACTCCTATTTTCATTTATAGCATTGACATTAATATCTCTTGTTCAAATACATTATAAACAGCAGCTACACTAATTATTTGCTCTATTTCTTGGGGATTTTCTGGTGCCAGATTGTGCAGCGCGCCATTGATGAGATCCAAAACCTGTGACGATTTTAGGACTTTGAGGACTTCCAGGAAAACACACACACACACAAACTTAATACACTTCATTGAACATCTACACATAGACATCACCTATATGCTATAAAAATGTAGGTTAACTATCACTGCGTCCCAAATGGCACACTATACACTAACACACTCAACAGCATAGTATATGAATGTTGTGTCGTCCCAATAGGAACACTAATGTTTTTTTACTAACAGGAATTCAAATCATTTCCCAGATGATGTTTGACGGTTGCCAAATTAGTGAAATTAATGACCAAACTATTAAATAGTATCTGCCTTGAGTATAACCGCATTCACCATCGGGAGGTGCTATAATCACTCTCGTAGGAGAATTTTGCTTTCACAATCCAAAATAATGTAATCCAACATCAGTGCCGATAGCTCCGCCCCTTCACCATTAGCCCCGCCCCTTCTGCTCTGTGAGCAAAGCTGCGGCTGTTGAGTGTGTGAAGTGTTCAACATTACACACTTATTTTTAAAGGTAGAATAAGTGCCTCATCCGCGTATTTAAAGTGAACTTATTCTTTATGAAATAAAAATAATATGTCAGTATGAATGCACTACTTACAATATTTATACTACAAAATAGCGTAAAATAGTGCATAAGTGTGCGATTTGAGACGCACCTTGTTTATATAAAATAACTTTAGCTATTAGTTACTAGTTAATCAGCTAAAGTTTTTAGTAACTGATGATAAGTAATGATAACTAATAACCTTCACTTTTCTGATTTTGATTGTAATGCAATAATGTGCACCTTTTGTAATTATTGTGAAAAGTGCTATACAAATAAACTTGAACTGAAAGCGATGAGTTGACTACTTAATAATTATAAGGCAACGAGTTCACACTCTTTTTTTAAGTAAAGAAACTGTCCATAACTATGAAAGTTAAGTCGATGGGTTTACTAACTTTTCTTTTTTCAGTAAAATCAACTTGTTGCTTTTAATGCAACGGATTGACTCACTTTTTTAAAGTAAAGTAACCAATGTGTACAATAGTGAGAAAGCTTCCCATTCCCCAGTGATAAGTGAGCGTGTGTAAGTGTTCACCTGGGGGAATGAGCCTCTGCCATCCACATCAGGTCCATGTTGCAGGCCAGGAGAGGCAGATGTGTGGAGTGAGCCGTTTCATAAGCGCTGCTCAGATTCCCATTGGTCAGAAGCACATCCACGATCAGCTGCAGGTTTGTTTCCCATCGGATGGGCTCTCCGAACAGAACTACAGCTACAGCACACCACACCACAGAGAGCGAGATTTTAGGTTTCTATTTCAAGCGAAAAACTACAAGACAAGTTTCATATTTTGTGAATCACATGGTGTTTTGGGTTTATTTGCGGTTGTGAGTTGCATTATGGGATGTTGATCTCTGCTCTGTCAACTTCTGATGTTGAAAATTCAACATTGCAATTTAACAAAGTGACTTTTATTGACATTTTAGTAGTTTGAGATAAGATATTGTTTAGGAAATAAGGGAGAATTAAGTCAAATAACAGAAAATGTACTAGCAGTTTATTACCAGGTTGTTTATTACAGCATAATATACAGCACCAACTTCAAACTTTTCAACCTCAAAAGCTTTTGGAGGAAAGATCAAGATCCCACAATGCAATTCAACAGCATAAATAAGTGGAAAAAACATGCATCACAAAATACAGTGTAATTATTTAGTTGCACTACTGTTTATTCTTTGAATTCTTTCTTAATGTAGGTTCCAAGTTAAATCATATCCATTACATAAACACTACAGATAATAAGTGTGGGGTCAGCGTGATTTAAACATGTTTTTTAAGGACGTCTCGGTCACATTTGAAGGTTTCATTAATCAATGTATTTACTCACATGAACTAACTATGAACAACACTCAACATTTAATTAATTGTAATAATTCAACATTTATGTATGCATTATTAACATCCGAATTCATTTTGAAAGGAGAATAACTGACTTCAGCATTGTTTTTCAGATAAACAAGTATGTTCACTTAGCACTTAAATATCTGCAATCATATTTCTACGATTTGGAAGAGTCAAAAACTTGCATGCAGCACTTTTAACACTAATCAATTAAAAAAAGGTTGAACGTAAGGATTCAGCAGATGCAGTGAAGCTGTAAATCCCACAGTTATATGCAGTTGTGTGTTGAAGTGTCTTACCTTCGACTCTGGGCAGGTTCACCACAGGAGAAGACTGAAACAACAAGCAAAGTGTCTGGTTTCTTTCAGATCCGCCATTATATTTCATCTAAGCCTCCTCAGAAACAATTCCAGCAGCTCAACAGCTCTTTTTTCAGATATAAAAGTACAATCTTAAACTGTTAAAGGCACAATATGTAAGATTTTTTCATTAACATATCCAAAACCACTAGAGCAGTGTTATATATCCTGCTGACTTGTGTACTTAAATTATCCCAAATGTTTGTAAGAATGTTCAAATCCAGAGAAATGATCAATTTTAACTAGTGAGATAAAAACCCAAACACAGACTGCCAGTTGTCTAAGGTACAGACACACACAGACACACACAAAATGCCCTTTTGGACAGATGTAAGTTTTGACACAATGTGAAGTCAAATTTATTTTTTAACGTGAAAATTAAGGACAAATTTTGGATTCAGTGTGCAATAACCTTTACTTTGCTTCATACTACCATGATAATTAGTGTTGAATACTTTCATCATCATCAACATGATTTCTGCAGGAGGATGTTGAAGACTACAACTCCCATGATTCCACACTAAGCCACAGAGTCATCAAACTACGCCTTTGTTTATTGTGAACACACGCCCTCTTGTGGACAAAATCACATAGTGTGCCTTTAAAGTAGATTTTCACATGCATGTAAATGGGACCGGAAACTGTGAATCTGCTGTTATTTTTGCCCTATGAATAACCTCTTCATCATTGCTCATGGCTGTTCTCCTCTGATGACACTTATGTTCCACCTGCGCTAATCTGACCTGACGGTGTGCTCTGTTTAAAACTGCAGGCTCTCTACAAAATAAAGACTAACATGCACATAATCCATAAACTAAAGCAGTGTAGTTATTAGCATATCATAAGAGGGGTATATTAAAGGGATAGTTCAGCTAAAAAGGATCATTTACTCACACTTAAGTGGTTTTAAACTAGTATGAATTATTAGAATTAGTTATTTAAGAAATAATGACTAACTTCTTACCTTGACTAATTATAATAATGACAATAATGAAATATATAGGTATAGAATTGGGGTATAGAATTGGTGTGGGCCGGGGGCCTGTTGGAGCAAAAAATCAAATATTAAAAAAAGAAAATGAAGAAATAATAACAATGCATGGGTCTCGCACCGGCAGTTTGGGTCTCCTGTTGTGGTCCACCATGTCCAGCAGAGGGAAAGACTCACGCAGCATGTCGATGCTGACCACGTTTGTGAAGCCCACGCTGATTTACTGTGTTAAGAATTCATCTGTCTCATGGATTAATCTAAAAGTGATTACCACTGTTAATCACAAACACAAACAAGAGATCTGGGGGGGGGGGATTGTGATAATCCTATTCCTCTCTGAATCCTCTCGCATCATAATACTGTCCGATCCAATGCCTTGACGGAGGTGCTGCAGAGGCCAAACAATACTGTCATAATCCCTCAGAGGAGAACATGTTCACATACAAATCCTGCTGCAATCTTTTATACTTTCTTTAAAAGGCATTACGGTTGTAGTAGTTTCATTCGTTTACATCACAGCTTTTCCTTTAAATATCTGTTCAGCCTGCGGTCACGAACCCAGAATCATGTAGTTTAATCCAGATACACGTTACACAACTAACCGCTGGCCTCTGACACATTTTACACATCACATCGAGCTCATTCATTCATTCATTCATTTTCATTTCGGCTTAGTCCCTTTATTAATCTGGGGTCGCCACAGCGGAATGAACCGCCAACTTATCCAGCATATGTTTTACGCAGCGGATGCCCTTCCAGCTGCAACATATCTCTGGGAAACATCCATACACACCCATTCACACTCATACACTACAAACAATTTAGCTTACCCAATTCCCCTATAGCGCATGTCTTTGGACTTGTGGGGGAAACCGGAGCACCCGGAGGAAACCCACGCAAACACAGGGAGAACATGCAAACTCCACACAGAAACGCCAACTGACCCAGCCGAGGCTCGAACCAGCGACCTTCTTGCTGTGAGGCGAACGTGCTACCCACTGCGCCACTGTGAGGCCTTACTTACACTACTTGGACCTAAAATAATCATTAATAAAGCAAAGCTAGGAAATGTTTAAGTGGATTACAAGAGTGAGCTGTGCAATTATATTTGATAATAGTTCAAATCAAGCCTAGAGCGCCATCTTGTGTTCAAACTAGCCTGGAGCGCCATCTGCTGTTAAACATTAGCCTGGAGAAGGAAGAAGCTGAAAACACTGAAGGATACTTTTTGGCGATGTCGAGCACCGGACCCTGTCCAGACACCAGCACAAACTTGTCATGATATTTCTTGAACATCCTTAAAGGGCTGTGAGACATCATGACCTGGTCTTGAGAGATCTGAAAACCAAGCAAACAGATTATCATCATATATATAAAAGATTTTTTCAACACATTTCTAAACATAATAGTTTTAATAACAGCACATAATATTAGACTATATATTTTTCCAGACACTACTATTTAGTTTAAAGTGACATGTAAAGGCTTCACTAGGGTAATTAGGGTAAAGTTAGGGTAATTAGGGTAAAGTTAGGGTAATTAGAGTAAAGTTAGGGTAATTAGGCAAGTCATTGTATAACAGTGGTTTGTTCTGGAGACAATCCAACACTAATATTGCTGAAGGGGGCGAATAATATTGACCTTAAAATGGCTTTAAAACAATGAAGAACTGCTTTTATTCTAGCCCAAATAAAACAAATAAGACTTTCTCCAGAAGAACAAATATTATAGGAAATACTGGGAGAAATTCCTGAATCTGTTCAACATCATCTGGGAAATATTTAATAAAGAAATAACAATTCACAGGAGGGCGAATAATTTTGACTTTAACTGTATATATCACTTATATATCATATATATATATGACTACCTTTCAAAAGATTTGATCTTGAAAATATAATTTTTTTCTTAAAGGTATTACAATTATCTAAGAAATAAAATATAAATTATGAAAATATATTTTTTAAACAAGCTTTTTGATAATTAAAAATTAATTAATTAACGAATACATAAAAACTTGGAATTTGAGGAAGAATCAAATGTTTTTTGTTGAACTTTTCTTAAAAATAAATTATTGTTAAACTGTAATTATTTTTACAATTTCACTTAATCATATGTATTTTTGATTACTGAAGCATTAAAAACCTGAATAATAATAATAATAATAATAATAATAATAATAAAAAATAATCAGACTAGACACTTGTTTTTAGCACTGAACAGGTCCCACTGAAGAGTAAATGTGGAAAAGTACAGTGCATTCATGGCACATAAAGCTCATGTTTCACAACGCTTCAGAGTC
>CAIGQW010043144.1:212090-234595 GCA_903798125.1 Danio choprae
TTTTTCTCTGGTCTCTTCAATCCGGTTTGATGGACCGGACAGAATGTGCTTAAACACTGCTCTCCAAACCTTAGTTTATTGTTGGAGAAGCAACGCACCCTTCACCCTGCCCTCTATTCACTATTCAGTTTCAGCTAAAATACGTCACAATACTCAATTAACTTTAATCAACAGATGAACCAGTGCATTAACCAGTCCCTAAAGTGTATTCCACAGCAGTAGCAACAAAAATACATTTCCCTCAATAAAAACACTACAGTAAATAACACATACTAAGTGTATTATACAGTATATTACTTACAACTCCTTGTTAATGAATGCTTCAGCATACTGACGAGCTGATTAACTGTAATAAATGCTGTAGCCTACTTTAGTTTTACTACAGTAAACGTTGGTGTATTGCAGTATAATAAACACTACAGTTGTAGAAAACTACAGTATTGGCCCATTTGTTTACATTGTAGTTGTTGTGTACACCAAAACAGATTAATTCAAGTACTTTACTATATCATTCATTCATTTTCTTTTCGGCTTAGTCCCTTTATTAATCTGGGGTCGCCACAGTGGAATGAACCGCCAACTTATCCAGCATGTGTTTTACAAAGCGGATGCCCTTCCAGCTGCAACCCATCACTGGGAAACATCCATACACACTTATTCACAGACATACACGGACAATTTAGCTTACCCAATTCCCCTATAGCGCATGTGTTTGGACTTGTGGGGGAAACCGGAGCACCCGGAGGAAACCCACACCAGCACGGGGAGAACATGCAAACTCCACACTGAAACACCAACTGACCCAGCCGAGGCTCGAACCAGCGACGTTCTTGCTGTGAGGCGATTGTGCTACCCACTGTGCCACCGTGCAGCCCAACTTTACTATAGTATGATTCAAAAACAAAGTATAAATGACTATAGTATTCTTTCATGTGGGTTGCAACACAATTAAAATAATCCCCTTAAAAAAGGACCAATTAATAGTAATAATATTAATATTAATATAGCTGTTATATGTACATATTAGTTATCTATGACATGAAATGGGACCTTCTGTATTAAAATAATCAGTTTCACTTCGGTTCTGTTTGTCATTTTTATTTATTTACTTTTAAAAATGCTTGGATATATTTTATGAATATTTTAGTTTTAGACTTACTTATTTTGCGAATCCTCGATAACTATCTGAAATTAAATGTTTAATATTGAATAGCTAATATTTATTTCGTTTGGCACACAGTAAGGTTGTTAGTAACACGTTTAATTGGCGATTATAACTCTTCTAGTCAACTGAATCATTCATGTTTTCTTCAAAAACAATATTGACAGATCACTCCTGTGTGCAAACATGGTAGTGTGTTTGGTAAGTATTGCTGCTGCTCAGAATAACAAAATGAACAGTACCAACATTGTGGTTACATTATAATAACATCAACAAACAAGAGATGACAGGACTTACGTTAAAATATATCATAAAAGATAAATGTCAGGCCATGGCACTGATCAACAGATCTTGAATCTTTCTCTAGGGGTATTGATCAATGTCACAGCTTGCCTGCATTTATCTTTTCATTACATTTTACTGTTTACATGTATCTGAAATGCTCCAAAACAGAGACACAATTCTCGATTAGAAGATATAAACCTGATATATTCATCCAAAGCTTGCGGCAGCAGCAGCTGTGACACTGATCAATACCTCCAGAGAAAGACGAAACCCCCAGCAAACAGCATATATTCACATTCGCTCAAGCGAAACAAGAGGAAAATGAATAATATGTGTAAAGCAGTATTGACAGATCATCGTTTCTCTGTGTAAACATGTTAAGTTGGTGTGTTTGATACATGCTGCTGCTGCTGCTCACAATAACACAATGAATAGTAATGTTGCCAACATTGTAGTTACACTATAATAACATCAACACAAGAAATGACAGAACTAACGCTAAAATAAGCTGTGACACTGATCAATACCTCCAGAGACAGACAAACCCTCGGTAAACAGCGAGACTAACAGCAGATATGCACATTCGCTCAAGCGAAACCAGAGGAAGATGAAAGCGCCAGTCGTTAGAAACAGATCGCCTATGAGGAAACCCATTAAGAAACGGAAAAGACTGCAAACGGGCACCGAATAACGCGTCAAAACAACAGTCTCCGCACAATGGACCGACAAACATCCCATAATGCGATAGATTGAGGAATAAAACAGCATTTGCAGCGTTATATGGAGGAATGGAGCGTCACCTCAGAGCAAAGCCCGCGCCGCACACACCGCCAGCCGCCGCTGCTCGACGCCCGTCTCAGCAGCGCGTTCATCGCCCTCATTTCGACACGACGCTTCCCGATCCGCTTTCGACCGGGTCCCGTTTCTCCATACGGCTTTTGTAGCGGTGAAATGTGACGACAGAGAGGAGGAGGTCCGAATCCGCCGAAAGACTCGCGTCAGGAAACAAACAACATCGCCGGCAAACGGAGGACTGTGATCTGCGACTCCAGCAACCGCCGATTCCGCACTGCGAGCGACGCGACGAAAGAACCTCCGGCGTGAGTGACGTCACCGGCTGCGTTACGGTTTGCTTGTTTGTTTGTTTGTTTGTTTGTTTGTTTGTTTGTTTGTTTGTTTTATTTTTTGTACACCACAAAACAGGTAACAATCAACATTGCAAGGCACATTCGTACTTTCAAATAAATACTAGTGCTGAATCGCATCCAAAATAAAAGTTTGTTTTGTCATAATATACAGTTAAAGTCAGAATTATTATTATTCGCCCTCCTCTATATATATATATATATATATATATATATAACACATTTCTACACATAATAGTTTTAATAACTCATTACTAATAACTGATGTCTTTTCTCTTCACCATGATGACAGCACATAATATTAGCCTAGATATTCTTCAGGACACTAGTATTCAGCTTAAAGTGACATTTAAAGGCTTCACTAGGGTAATTAGGGTAAAGTTAGGGTAATTAGGGTAAAGTTAGGGTAATTAGGGTAAAGTTAGGGTAATTAGGGTAAAGTTAGGGTAATTAGGGTAAAGTTAGGGTAATTAGGCAAGTCATTGTATAACAGTGGTTTGTTCTGGAGACAATCCAACACTAATATTGCTGAAGGGGGTGAATAATATTGACCTTAAAATGGCTTTAAAACAATGAAGAACTGCTTTTATTCTAGCCCAAATAAAAAATGTAAGTATTTCGAACGAAACAACAAGGAGCAAAGATCATTACAAAGACACACAAACACGTCAAAGGAAAAAAAACATTATAATGATTAATATTTTGTAAATGAAGTACAAAGTAACAAAACTAAGTACAAAACTTTGTTTTCTTTTATGTATTTGAAGCTTTGAACTACTTTCCCTATCTTAGACAGATAGCATTTACAAAAATGAATATATTTACCCATTAAGAAAATAGTATGCATATATATCTTATTTATAAATGAAACAGTACATCATTCATTCATTTTCCTTCAGCTTAGTCCCTTTATTCATCAGTGGTTGCAACAGTGGAATGAACCGCCAACTATTCCAACGTGTGTTTTACGCAGCGGATGCCCTTCCAGCTGCAACCCAGTACTGGGAATCATACACACTCAAACACTACGGCTGATTTAGTTAATCAGTTCCCCTATAGCGCATGTGTTTGGACTGTGGGGGAAACCGGAGCACCCGGAGGAAACCCACACCAACACGGGGAGAACATGCAAACTCCACACAGAAACACCAACTGACCCAGCCGGGACTCGAACCAGCGACCTTCTTGCTGTGAGGCGACGGCGCTACCCACTGCACCACCTGTACTTTATTCATTCATCCGTTTATTACTATTTTTAATTTAGGTCTTTAATTTAATGGTACAAGACTAACATATTGAATTAATCTTGACTAATACACACACACATATATTTTATGTATACACACATTACAGTGAAGTGCTGCTTTTTAAAATTGCTTTAGATGTAATTTTATTACTATCTTCCCTTTTTATGTTTATGCTTCTTTTGGTCACCATCTTTGTATATGCAAAGATTATAATTATTGAGAGAGTGAGACTTCTTATATTGTGTGTAGTCTAAAAATGAATATTAACATCTGAATATATGGCACTTCTTTAGCATTTTAATTTTATAATTGGCCTGAAATGATCCATACCCCCAGGCAAATCCTGACTTAAAGTTACCTTTATTTAACCAGCAAGTTTAGTTTTGACCGGAAATGACTCAGTCTTCCCCCAGATGATGATAAGAGGATGTACAAGAGGCACCATTGAGGAAAAACATATTCCTCAGCTTTATTTACACTTGAACAAAGACTGAATTTGCCAGAGGTGTGAGTAAGTGTGTGTGTGTGTGTGTGTGTGTGTGTGTGTGTGTGTGGTTTTACACAGAGATCCCCAAAAGCTCTGTAAATACAAGCAAGAGTTTCTTTTAAAGTAATATAAATACCAATAATAATTCAAAAGAATCTCCATTACATCTGTCTGCATCATTACAATGAATACACAGCAGAAATCAGGCGCTTTGGCTGAACGGGAATATTAGATCTCCTGCTGATGCTGTAAACGTGACTGTGGTTTATTTCCGTAAGTCAGGCTGGTCACATGAAACAAGCCGTCTCTCATCACGGACTCGTTTAAAGCTTTGAGCAGCGTGCACATATGCACAGATGAGTCTGTAAAGGAGGCGTCTGCACCGAAAAACTGTGGTAAAAAAGGCATTTTTAATTGTCCAAGAAAGACGAAGGGAAAATAGCGTACAAAATATTTACAGATTGTTTACTTTTATAGGTTGAACAAACACAGATCGCACAAACTTCCCAATTTTCATCAAAAAACTATTACAAGTCATACAGTTTAATCCCTCAAACGCACTGCACAATGTGCCACGATCAGCATGAGAATAACTACATCCCATAACAACACTGTCTGAAACACATCTAATGATACTGTATACAGTTTCTGTGTTTTGTGATTCGTGTTTTATTATTTTTTATTTTCCCCCATATTATTATTTCTGCTTCTGAACTGCATTATGGGATCTTGATCTTTCCAATAACCATTAAATGTTGTAAGTGTGTTTTCTGCATGTGTAATAGTGTGCAGTGCTGTATTGTGTGTGTTTCTGCATGTGTAATAGTGTGCAGTGCTGTATTGTGTGTGTTTCTGCATGTGTGTAATAGTGTGCAGTGCTGTATTGTGTGTGTTGGTGTTGTATATTACACTACAGAAACCCTGTAATAAACTGCAGCACATTTACTGTTATCTTACACACTTATTACTCTAGATATTATTAATTATTCATTATATTGCATTATAAAATGTCACTAAAAGTCACTTTGTTAAACTGTAGAGTTGAATTTACAACATCAGAAAGGGACAGAGCAGAGATCCACATCCCATAATGCAGTTCACCACCGCAAACACACACAAAACACAGAAGCTGTTCAGATATATTTGATAGTGTCTGAGAGGCAGATACTGACACTCACACATCTGTAGGATCCACAGCCAGAAGGTAAAGGGGTAGTTCATCCACAAATTAAATTCTGTCATTATTTCCTCATCCCACTTGATCCAAACATGTTTGAGTTTCTTTCTCCTGTTGGAGGACATTATGAAGCATGCTGGAATAAAGCAGCTATCCACTTCCATAGTATTTGTTTTGTTCCTACTATGGAAGTCAACGGCTGCTTCTCTCCAGGATCCTCCACAATGTGATGCCTTGTGTTCAGCAGAAGAAATAAACTCAACAAAAGCTTGAGGAAATTGTGAGGAAACGTTCATTAAAGGAATATTTCAGCCAATAATGATAAATGGGCCATAATTTATGACTCGTTACTGGTTTCAGACCTTTATGAGTTTCTTTCTTCAGTTGAACATTAAAGAAGATATTTAGAAAAATGCTGGAAACCTGAGATGGATGTGGGTGTTGCTTACAGATATAAATATATCTCTCTTACAAAACGTAAAGCGATTGAGTCACAGAAACGATGGGGAGACGAGGAGAAAGTGGGAAAAATTCCCCAATTTCAAAAATAAAGGGAAAAATTCATCTATTTTTTATTATTTTTAATCTATTAACTATTTATTACTATTTCCCCCCTTATCTGTTTGTACCATTTCCTTTAGAGGTCAGTATATTATATACTGTATATAAATATGTACTTATATGTGTATACTAGTATGTGTTATTATGATTATCTCCAACACTATTCACTTTGCATGTTTTATTTTGTTATTCTCCTGTCTGTGTGTATTGCTTTATTTTCAAAATATATATTAAAAAATGTAATACTGGAAACCTGTAACCACTGACTTCCATTGCATTTGTTTTCCCTACTATGGAAGTCAATGGTTACAGGCTTTCACCTGAATTCAGAAGATCTTCTGTTACGTTCAGCAGAGGAAAGAAAGGTTTGAATCCACTTGCAGATGAGTAAATCGTGAGTACATGTAGATGTGTTTGGGTGAACTGTCCCTGTAAGCATCTTCAAGCACATTTACTCAGTTTCACATTCAGCATATTCCAGCATCAGTGCCGTTATTGGTCTTGTAACGAGTTCTCATGTGAAATGACACAGATCTGGACACATTAAGATTCACGACTGCTCAGGACTGGAACATGAAGCACTCAAACCCAATCACTGATCCACTATAAACCCAGCAGAGCTTTGGCTTCTTGACTCTGTGCCATCAGACTCTCGCTGGCGTATTTCTGCAGCAGCTCCATCTTCTTCCTCCTCACGAGAGCTTCCTCAATCTGCCAGACAACAACACTGCGTTAACTCATGCGACTGGAGCTCATAGTTCAGTGCTAAAGGGGCCTTATGTGAGAATCTTGAAGGCGTAGGAGTAAGGAGAAGCACTAGAGAGCCCTTGAAACTGAGATTTTCCAGGACCACACTAGAAACTAGTACAAAAATGTCCCATTTTGCATACGCGAGTCAGGAGATGCACTAATGCAAGTATTGTTTGGCATTATTAGGAAGTTTTACAACAAACAAGCATATGTTTTAATACATTCATAATGGCGTACACATACATCACCTGGGTTAAAATAAAAGTGTTTTTTTCCGTGTCTTGAAGTGAAACAAACCTCTTTCTGTGAGGGCACAGGAACATGAGAGATGAAGGACTGCGCTCCATCTTCTCCCTCCATCTGATCTCCCGTTTCATCATCAGACTGCTATTTTACATGTAAAGCCATCAGAGAAATAATCAGACATACACCATCACAGAAACTGAATCAATGCAAATATTGTTGGCTTTGAGAGCTGCTCACCTCCTCGTCTCTGACAGCATAAATATATTCCTCCTCCTCTTCTGTGTCTTTCACGCCTCCACCGACGGCTAATCGAGCCTCTTTATCTGCTTTCCATTTCTCCACAGCCTCTGCCATCACTGCGGCAGCAGAAAACATGCATTACATTACATGCAACTCAAAGAAATCCTACATGATGCATCACATATTTATAGCTGCACAGAGAATATGCCACAAACATCACCTGTTAACAAAAACAAACCCACTTTCCTAATATCCCTCCATATCTCTAGAAAACATTGTTCACTTCTGAGTGTGCCTCATGCAGGTAAGTGGGCTTGACAAACCACCTGTAGAAAACACCCTCTTATCTCTCTCTGACACTTTAACAGACACTTGCAGCAGTGTTTGCACCACACACTTCCTTACAATCACTCCATATCTCTATAAAAGCATTGTGTATTTCTGAAGTGTCCCTCACACAGGCGAGTGGGCTTAATAAACCACCTGTAGAATCACTCTCCTCTCCATATGCACCGCACACTTTACTTAAACTCCATCTTACAAGGACTTAAAAAGGTAAACAATGTTTACTCAGGAATGTACCAAAAATCCTGTTGCACCACTTAGGTTAGGTATGGTTAGATTAGTGCTCCAGTGTATTAGTTATGCATAGGTTTAAAACGGCTCCAGTGTTGTGTTCTTATTTATGATTTATGACTGGTTATTTATGTAGCACCGTAGGACCTTGACTCCATCGTTCCACTGTATGTTCACATGTAGCAGAATGAAGCTCAACTTGACTCTAGATGCTATATTTTATTTTATTAATAAAGATATGGATAAGAGTCATCTATTTGTGTTAAATCTATTAATGTTATAGGTAAGTTTAATAGACATAAATGTAAAAGGACAGCAAGAGTGCTGATTATCTCACATTTATAAATATCTCAACAAATAATTTGATAATAAATATACACGGTACACATACATAATTAAGTAAATGCTAACTTCATGAATTCATTAATCGTTTGACACTGAAAATACAGCTCTGATGCAGTACTGGTCGAATGTTGAACACAAAACTCATATATTTAATATATTTTGAGAGAAATCCCTTTACCATGGATGCATTCCTATGATCCCAAATGCCGTACAATCTGTTTTCTGTTATAACATGTTGTGAAATGTATTTATTTCTGAATATTCGGCATCATCACCGAAGTCTTTAGTGTCACGTGATGCTTTGATGATCAAGAAACAGTTGTGATTTTATCAAAGCTGAAAGCAGTACTGTGGAGAGCATGAGTGTGACATTACCATTCAACAGCTTTTATTCCAGACACATTCAATTGATCAATAGCGAAGTAAAGCATTTAACATGGTAAAAGATTTCCATTTCAAACAGGGGCTTTTCCTTGCAATGGTCTGTTCATCAGAGAATCCTGAAAAACATCTCACTTTCAGACACAGGAAGGTTTTCACAAAGCTTTTTCACATTATAATAATGGTATATAATAATAATCTTTTCTTTATCTTTTAGCAAATAAAAGCGATTAAAAAAGCTGATTTTTTTAATGTGTGTCAAAGACAAACAGATGATATTATGCATCAAAATAATAATAAAGCCTGTAACGCAGCTTTAAATGGTATGTTTTTAATTTTGTCCCATTTAATTTTATAATTAAAGTCTAAGAAGAATTTAAGTCTATCATACATATTTGCAACGATTTACAAAAGACAACCATTAAAATGTCATGTAAATGTGCAAAATATATTAACAGGCATATTTTAAAATCAAAAATAATTTAATTACATATTAAAACACAGTTTTGGTCCCCAAAACACCCATTTATTGTCATCTGAAATCTTCATACTTTGCCTCTATTCTCTAAACCACAGGTTTTACCCATTCATACATCATTACAGAATACACATTTAGTCTGATGAATTATTCTGTGATGCATTTTAATAAGCACGGCTTAGAATAAATATGTTTCTTTTTCACATTAATGCAGATGTACACACAGTGTTGGCTTGAATGATTGAAATGATTTGAATTACTATGTCTGAAAAGTGGCACTGCATGGTGGCGCAGTGAGTAGCATGATCGCCTCACAGCAAGAAGGTCGCTGGTTCGAGCCTCGGCTGGGTCAGTTGGTGTTTCTGTGTGGAGTTTGCATGTCCTCCCTGTGTTGGCGTGGGTTTCCTCCGGGTGCTCCGGTTTCCCCCACAAGTCCAAAGACATGCAGTACAGGTGAATTGGGTAGGCTAAATTGTCCGTAGTGTATGTGTGTGAATGAGTGTGTGTGGATGTTTCCCAGAGATGGGTTGCAGCTGGAAGGGCATCCGCTGTGTAAAACATATGCTGGATAAGTTGGCGGTTCATTCCGCTGTGGCGACCCCAGATTAATAAAGGGACTAAGCCCAAAAGAAAATGAATGAATGAATGAATGAAAAGTAACTCAATTACTCATTTAATTACTTATTTAATGTTGCTTTAATTATTTAATGTTATTTAAAATCACTATAAACCTATATGCATAGATGATAGAAACTAAATAAAGTTTTAATAAACATGAAAAATCAATGGAAACATAAAGAAAATGATTGAATTACTTAAAATTGTGTAGTTTATATATTTATTTTGCAATAACTCATTTGAATTTAAATGTCTAATGTTTCTCATCCTAAAGGCGTTCGGTGAGCAGACTCTGATTTTAATGGGTACAACAGGTTAATGAAGCTCTTTTGTATAATATATTGGCTATAATCACTTCATATTCATTTTGAAAAGGGGCTGTACTCATTTATGCTGAGCACTGTAAACGCAGACATCACTGACCCAGGAACACACAGAGGATCAGTGTGTGTTTTAAAGAGATAATGAGCAGTGTGTGTGGGTGAATTAGCAGGAATAAGCGTGCAGCGTTACGCTTCATATGAACCCATCAAACCCGCTGCTGATGTCCAGCATACAGATAAATGAAAACGCAATGCAGGAAATCAGCAGCGCACAATGGCACAACTGTACCGAGTCCACATTCACATAATGCAGAGCTGCATGTGTCTGCACCAATAAACCAATCTGCTTCTCGTGGCTGATCGGCTCTTCTGAAGACACAAGGACACGCTTTTCTCGTGGTCTTCTGCGCTAATTTAAATACAGCAAGCAGTGGATTCAGAGCTTTTGGGACAGTCATGGGGGTTAAGGCTGCTCAGATATGGGGAGGATCATAATCAAGATTAGGGATGCACAAAACTAGAAAGATATGTGATGTACAGCACACCACATACAGCACACCCACCACTGCAAAACATCCAGGATGTGTCAACTTTTTGTCCTGAACATCAGGGTTCCCCAAGCACTGGGTCACAGTCCAGTACCCGGTCGTGAGAATTTCTACCGGGCCACAAGAACGCAATATTACTCCATATATAATCACACTTTATTGTGAGTTTCCCCTTCAGGAACTAATATCCATATCTGTGCACATGGCAGACCGGACGCATAGAATTATCAACATCAATGCTCCGGCCCAATTTGCCTACTTACACTTACAAGTATGAACTAAAGAGAGTAACAGAAGATTGTGGAAGCTTTGGATCAAACCACTTCTTGAATATTGGACCGGTTCGTTGTTTAACTATGAGCCCTGTCAATCATCTCCACACATAATCCACAATCCTTTCATAGTTCATTTCCTGCCATATTAAAAATAACAGCAGCAGCAGAAGGTTTATCTGACATTCACGAGTCCTTTATGCACAGAAATCTCCTCAGGTCTTTGCAGAATTCTGCGTTCAGAAGTTAATGTCCAAACACGGCTTTATAAAAGTTCCCGTTTTTATTGTTGCTGATGATATAAAACCCGGAAAAAGTGATTTAAATATTTTCCAGTAGGTTAGATATTAAATGACAGTCATTCAAACAGCTTTACCGAAGCCTCTCTACTTGTAGACAGATCTCGCGCATCCGCCATGTTTGTAGTTCAACACTTTTTACTCGTATGCATTTGTAGTTCTAATGAAATTCATGTCAATGTATGGTGGGCAATATCAGAGGTTAGAGTACGGAGGGTTCCACACTTCTAATTTAATTTCTACTAATAGTAGCAGGAACCTCTGGCATAATCTTTTCAACATACTGCGGTTTGGGACACGCTAATTTTATTTTCCAATACTATATAGAACAGATAGTATGCAAATTGTGATGCAGCCATCTTTATTAAGATTCAGCTACCACAGCATCTCTCTATTATGGTTACGAGTTGCATTATTCTGTTTTAGTTTATTATTGCATGCATTTGTGATATAGATGTCTTATCATATCCAAGTCAAAATATGGGTGAAATAATCTTCAATCATGCTACAGCATCAGCCCTGCAGCAGCTAATATCAGTCTAATATTCATTCATTTTCTTTTCAGCTTAGTCCCTTTATTAATCTGGGGTCGCCACAGCGGAATGAACCACCAACTTATCCAGCATATGTTTTACACAGCGGATGCCCTTCCAGCTGCAACCCATCTCTGGGAAACATCCATACACACTCATTCACACAAACACACTACGGACAATTTAGCTTACCCAATTCACCTATAGCGCATGTCTTTGGAATTGTGGGGGAAACCGGAGCACCCGGAGGAAACCCACACCAACACGGGGAGAACATGCAAACTCCACACAGAAATGCCAACTGACCCAGCCGGGGCTCAAACCAGCGACCTTCTTGCTGTGAGGCGATTGTGCTACCCACTATGCCACCGTGCAGCCCCATCAGTCTAATATGCATCTCACAATTACAAAAATCATAATAAACACCAGGGTTTAATAGGACGCTTGCTCACCTTGTTTCTCATATTCCTGTTCCAGTGGGAGTAAAACACCATCATCTTCATCTCTGTAACCGTAATAATCCGCATCGATGTCCTTCATCAGCTCTGCTCGTGTTTTTCTGGGTGGCGGTACGGCTGCGGCGGACAAATCAAACAAGAAAACAGCTTATTAGAAGTTCATGGTGCAGACTAGGAGTTAAATCAGATTTCTCGCCACAATAAGATATGATATCAATACTCTAGCCAGAGATACGATGTTTGTTGATACGTTCTGCATTTCAATTTGATTCAGTGGAATATCAATCAATATATCAATAATAAGATATATGGGCCTCAGAATCACTCACTTTTAGTAACTCATAAATGCAACCATAGTATACATTAAACTGAACATTGTGAGAATTGTACAATGCATTGTCATGCACAAAACAAATGCACATTAGTCTTAGTGCACTTTAGTAAGGCAGTAGAGTGTTAATAATCTTTTATTCAAAATATTCACTCCAAATGGCTGATTCATTCAGAAATATAGCAGTGACTTGCTGTCTCATTCCTCATGCTGGCCTATTCTGGAGCAGGTATTTATTTTCAATGCATAGCGCAGAAAATCTTTGAAGAAGAGACATTACATATTAGCAGAATGTTTCACTAGGGCTGCATAATAAATCGAAGAATTATCATCATTATAATATATGCAATATACATATTGCAGACATTTATTATATGCAATGGTTGTTTATTTACATTTGACCAATCGGATGGGGCCTTACTATATTTAGCCCTGCCTCCCCAGCAGTTGCTGTTCTGCTATCGGCTGGAGCGGCCCAAAGCTGAAAATAAACACTAATGGGCGGAGTCGAGACAAGAGAGGATAAACAGCCAATCAGAGTCAGAATGTCTGCGTAGGTTTTCCCTCATTCATAGTGTTTTACAGACTAAATGTGTGCAATTCGAGACCCTTTTTGAAGTCTGAATTAGAATTAATTATATCTGAAAAATATCTTTTACCTGTTTAGTTTAGTATCATTAAATAAATAAATGATTTAAAATAATTAGGGAAATGCTTGCACACTATGGTTCAGCGCTAGCATCAACTCACGCTCTGATTCGAACAGCTCTCGGACTCCGGGTAAATCTTTGGCTGCGCCGAAATACTTGTATCCTCTGTTTCCAGGAACCTCTTTACCTTCATGGTCCAACATCTTCGGCCCAAATCTCTATTACAAACACAAAAACATGACCTCAAACTTCAAGTCAAGTATGAAACTCTGACATTAAATTAAAACATAAACTCAATATTTATAATGCTTCAAAGAATTTAATAAAAAAATTCAATAAATGAATGGATAAACAATGTTAATTGTGATTGCAAGAATACTGATTAGTAGAAGTGTAGGTTTACTATTAGAT
Source organism: Danio choprae (assembly GCA_903798125.1). Classification (NCBI taxonomy): domain Eukaryota; kingdom Metazoa; phylum Chordata; class Actinopteri; order Cypriniformes; family Danionidae; genus Danio; species Danio choprae. Next base: position 225,614 of record CAIGQW010043144.1, read on the forward strand.
TTCAGTGCAGGTCTTTTGGTTCAGCATGCATTAGTCTACACATGCATGCATTATTTGTATGTAGACCCAACTCTCTCTGCCATTTCTACAGGTATGCCTGTAATGCAGCACTTGTGTTCTTACCCTATAGTCGGGTCCTCCGAGCTCCTTGATGCGCACTTCCCAGTGCCCTTTCTCTCGCAGCAGTTTGTTGATCTCATCGTTCAGATCACGAATCTTAAACTCACCCAAACCAGCTGAGCAACACAAGCCAAGAGTTTATTAGTAAATAACACTTGTTCTGTATATTTATCTCTGCATTTTCATTGTAAATCAGTGTGTTTTTTCCAGCAAACTCTCACCGTTTTGAATCTGGGCAACCTTCTTGGAAATCTCACTGATGATCTGGAATGAAACATAGTGGTAAACATGCATATTTAAACCACAGTTAGTTAACACAGTTCAAGCCAGAATCAGAATGAGCTTCATTCGCCATGTGTGCGCAAACAAAACAAGGATTTCTTTAGTGGTTTACAGGAGCTCAGAGTACAGCACGCATATCAACACAAGGAGACAGAAAGAAACCGGAGTATGAATAATTTCAGGCTTGACTGTGTATACACGGGGAAAGCTTGTTATGTGTGTGTCGCTTGTTATAGGCTGTCTGTAGCGTCCACCTTGGTGTTTTTTGGGAGGCATATTGAATCGCTATACATTTTACATTCTTCCTTGGCTCAATATGTACCTGCTATGTGTATAGAAAGAAGGCTGATATGATATATGAAACACAATCGTAGTTGGCAAATATATTGAGTGCATATATTTGTACATCTGACCCTCACCAGCCACCAACCTCACCGCACATCACTGCTATACATATCTAGGTGGTTTATGTGCATTGTCTGTTTTAACTCTACAAATAAGAAATAAAAATATCCATATAAAAGTATTTAGACATAAGGTGCTTTATTGGTTAGAGAAAGCACAAACAGTAAGGCTCCTATATTGTTTATGACCATAAGAAAACAGATTGCAACTGATTTAAAGTGATAATTCACCAAATAAATGAACATTTTCCCATTATTTACTCTCCCTCAAGTCCAAACCTTCATGAGTTTCCATCTCCAGTTCAACACTAAAGAAGATATTTTGAAGAAAGCTGAAAACCTGTAACTTCCATAGCAGAACAAACAAATACTATAGAAGTCAATGATTACAGGTTTACAGCGTTCTTCAAAATATCTTCTTTAGTGTTTAATAGAAACAAAAGAAAGTCCAAAAGGTTTAAAACAACTAAAGGGTGAGCAAATGATGACACAATGTTCATTTTTGGGTGGACTGTCCCTTTAAGTTGGATATGGCCTGAGGAAAAACCTGTCACTCACATAAGATCCACCAATAGCAAACCACAACCATCCAATCAATTCCCTATAAACACAATGAAGCCCCGCCCACATCTGTTTTACATCCAGAAGCTGAGATAAAGCAGGAGGAAAATACAATAAACTTTCACAACTTCCATTTCATGCAGACTTGATTATTTGTCAGAAAAGCATCTGCCAGAGAGAGACTGACCTGTCTTCTCCACTTCTCCGCTTTGGGCAGCTCGTTACACTCTGAGGCAAGATAAGGTCGTCTCTCCTGTGGATATATGACATTTGATCAGGTAAATATATGGTTTCAGCATCGATATTACAACGTGTGCACCTGCTATAGTCACATCACAGGATCTGCAATGTTTATTCTGTTATTTATATAATCATAATATAAATATAATAGTGTTAATAACTCATCTCTAATAACTGATGTCTTTTCTCTTCGCCATGATGACAGCACATAATATTAGACTAGATATTCTTCAGGACACTAGTATTCAGCTTAAAGTGAGATTTAAAGGCTTCACTAGGGTAATTAGGGTAAAGTTAGGATAATTAGGGTAAAGTTAGGGTAATTAGGGTAAAGTTAGGGTAATTAGGCAAGTCATTGTATAACAGTGGTTTGTTCTGGAGACAATCCAACACTAATATTGCTGAAGGGGGTGAATAATATTGACCTTAAAATGGCTTTAAAACAATGAAGAACTGCTTTTATTCTAGCCCAAATAAAACAAATAAGACTTTCTCCAGAAGAACAAATATTATAGGAAATACTGGGAGATCATCTGGGAAATATTTGACAAAGAAATCCACAGGAGGGTGAATCATTTATAAATAACTGTATATAAGATATAAATATACACAAGATAACACTCTATATGAGTGCTTTCATCACATCGGTGTTACTGTAGTTCACTGTCCAGACTAACCTTCACTTTTCCCTCCTCCAGCTGAGCTTGACGAAACCTGGCCAAGGCCGTCCTGCAGAAGGAAGAGAAGAGCGTTACTGAAAGATTTTACAGATCACACAATGTGAATATGACAGAATATGAATAAAGACACTTACATGGCCTTCTCTGCATTTCGAGCCTGAAAATAAAAAAGCAATATGTTCAGTATGACTAGACGTATGCTGATATTCAGTAATTCAATATTCATTTTCCTTCGGCTTAGTCCCTTTAGTCATCAGGGGTCGCCACAGTGGAATGAACCACCAACTATTCCAGTATATGTTTCAGCATAAGTCAATTTAGTTCATCAGTTCACCTATAGCGCATGCATTTGGACTGTGGGGGAAACCGGAGCACCCAAAGGAAACCCACGCCAACACGGGGAGAACATGCAAACTCCACACAGAAACACCAACTGACCCAGCCGGGACTCAAACCAGCGACCTTCTTGCTGTGAGGCCACAGTGCTAACCACTGAGCCACCCCCATAATTCAATATATCGTGATGATAAACAGGCACAACATTGACATCAAGAGCATATTAATCAATAATTATTTATAATGAAGACTTAAGAATATTCAGATTGTATTTGCAGTGTTCATACAACAGCAACAAATGCTTGAAGACTTAATTAATTACCTAAATAGTTCAAACATTTTCACGTTAATCTACAATAAGCTATATTATAGAGTATTTATAGGACTACTGTACACTAACACTTCAATGGTTAACGTGTTAATTTAACTAATCTCACCATGAAAACTACAAAAGCTTTTATTAATCTTAGCTGATGTCAGTTTCTTAATTAATGCCTAATAACATGTTAAAATTGTAGTCATAATCTGATAAATGGAGTTGACAACATTCAGTTGTATTTTTTAACTATTAACAGAGTAACTATAATAAATTGTTGTTGCGTTGTTGTTTTTTCTTAACATATCTGTAGTGTATCTGTCCATCTGCGAACATCTCACACACATTTGGGACTGAGTAATGTTAATAAATATACAATCACTCAATTAAAAAATCTAAACAATTACATTTTAATTGTATTAATTCCAATTCTCGAACACAGGTCACTCTCAGGTTATAGGTTTAATACTATTATACATTAATATAGGACTTCCCGTCATTAGTGTTTTACTTTTGGTGTGGTTTGGTTCTAATTTCAAAGGCATTCTCAACGTTATATTAATTAAGACCTTATAAATACAGTATTAACATGGTAAACAGGTGTTTAAAAGTCAGTCTGCGTCCTCCATATGCACTCGATGATGTTCAACATTCACCAAAGTACTGTTTTACACAATAATAATACTTAAATTGCAAATAAATCTGTAATGCCACAATAATAAATAGATGTTTAATGCACTGTGAGGGTTGAATCTGGTTGTTTGACGAAGTTCTGTGTAACCGTTGAAGGATAGCGTTATATTTCCCTCCAGTTGTGCTCTCATTATATCAGATATAACCGTGTTCGTCGTAATTTCGCTTTATCTATGCTCTAGTGCGGGAATTACAATACAAAAGCCAGTAAAATGTGTTTATTTACCATGTTTGAAGTTCAGATCTTCACTCCTCAACTCAACGCTGAGCGCGCACGATGCACGAATATGACGTAAGCCTCTGTTGGAGAACTTCCGGCGCGGCCAGTCGTGACAGAATAAAAACAAATATCGAAGATTCGAGGAATGTGTCGCAGGTAAGTTTGTTTCTCGATTATACTCATAACATGTAAATAAGCGCTGTTTAGAAAGACATGCTAGCATCACCGTGAGTTCATATTTGAAGGTAAAAGGGCCTATCAATAGGGGTGTTGTACCGTCTAGCGGAGGGAGATAAAACTACACCTCCACTATGAACATTTATCATTAAGATGATCGTTAATGTCATGATTTATAATACACGCAGTGGTGGAAAGAGTACTGAAAAAGCATACTTAAGTAAAAGTACCATTACTTGCCTAAAAATATAGTGCAAGTAGAGTAAAAGTATCTGTGGTAAATATTACTCAAAGTATTTGCAGACCTTTCGAAAGTACTCAAGAGTAGTGAGTGTTATGTTGTATTAAGCTGATGCATTTACATGTAGTTTGTGGATGTGTGTAAACGTAACATTCTGTAGTGCACTTAGTTACTGCCCAGCAGGCACACAACATCATAAGATGTTAATATTAGGTTGCGATGTCAGGTGACCAAAATTCAACGTCTAGCCAGCGTCTAAGGATTAAGGTTGTGTTAGAAAGTGACTAAAATCCAAAGTAGAGCTAACATCTTAAACCAACATCATATCGACATCAAATACTGACATTTATTCGTCAGGTATGGCATCCAAAATCCAACGTCTGATAGACGTCATAGTGGTAACGTACACACAACGTCAAGCTGTAACATCATTAGACTTTGATATTAGGTTGGACATTGACGTCGGGTTCTGATGTCAACCTGATTTTCATTTCCAAACAATGCAAATGCAACGTCTCCACAATGTAGGGGTACAACGTCAATCTGATGTCTTGTGCCTGCTGGGTGCTTAAGGCCATTTCGGTCATCATACAGTAAACATCCGTCATCTTCTCATCAGTGACATGCATCTAAACAGCCTCTGGGTCAAGGCGTGTAAAGATTTTGGACATCTTCTTGGACACTTTTAATGCTTCCATGCCATGTTTAGCTCTTTCTGCAAACTGTTGTGATGTATTTTCTTTCAGACACAACACACTTATTTATGTTAAAGACGAAAAGGGATTTTCAAGCATCAAAACTATAAAGCTTTACTGTAACTATTACTTTCCATTAGATCAGACTGGGTTGTTCTTCAACTGGACACAACAGCACTGAATCAGCGCAGAATTTATACATATATGGGGGATTATAGACCTGCGGATACATATTGTGTTTTCAAGATTAACCTTGTATTATTTTATTTTAACTCAATATATGAGTTATTTCTAAATGTTTGAACTTTAAAATTGAATACATTTTCCTTTGGTGTGAGCTATGCCTATAAAACCAATCTGCTGACAGAAGACTGCACTGTACAGAAATATGTTTTATTTTCCTTTTATTTGCGGTGGTGAACTGCATTATGGGATGTTGATCTCTGCTCTGTCCACTTCTGATGGTGAAAATTCAACTCTACAGTTTAACAAAGTGACTTTTACTGACATATTAGTGGTTTGAAATAATATAATAAATAATATCTAGAGTAATAAGTGTGTAAAATAACAGTAAATGTGCTGCAGTTTACTACAAGGTTTCTGTAGTGTAATATACAACCCCAACACACACAATACAGCACTGCACACTATTACACACATGCAGAAAACACACTTTTACAACTTCTCAAGGTTTAAAGTTGTTGGGAGAAAGATCAACATCCCATAATGTAATTCTGCTAATTTATGGATATTGTTTTGGTGTGTATAGATGCCAAACAGCCACGAGGAGCTGAAGCAACACTCTGCTGAGTAAGCATTTAACTCCCTAAAGCTGAAAACACACAATCTAGCGGTGTCCGCTTACACTGGAGCTGTTCATATTGATCTGCTGTAATCTGAGAAACCTTCTGACTTTCCTCTCATCTGGCTTCAACACACCTAACACAAAGTTTCAGTGTACAATCTAAGAAATCAACATGTCTAATCTCAGGTGTCATACTCCTGCTTTGAGTAATATTACATAGAAATGTGCTGCTTATAGTTTGAATAATTTACAGCTGAAATGTTCCGGTTGATGAGAGGTCTGCAGACCAGCTGTTGCGCAGAGCTATAAACTTACGCTCTTCTCTGAATAGACACCATAGTGAACTAAATGGGGAATTCATTTGCCACCGGCTCTCAGCTTTCAATGGGCTCTTTGGCCTTTTTAATGCAGCTTTATGTATAAATATAAAAGCAGTTACATTTGTACTGATGTTATGCCATCATATGCTCATTTTGCCTGCATAACACAAGGACAGAATGGTGACTCTCTTTGGCAAAACAAAACAGTAGTGGCCATGTTTGTTCAAAAAATTAAAGTGTTATATTATACAGTACTATCATTTGTTTGTAATGTGTATAATTTTATAATTTTGCACCCACAGTGAGTAGCACGATCGCCTCACAGCAAGAAGGTCGCTGGTTCGAGCCTCAGCTGGGTCAGTTGGTGTTTCTGTGTGGAGTTTGCATGTTCTCCCCGTGTTGGTATGGGTTTCCTCCGGGTGCTCCGGTTTCCCCCACAGTCCAAACACATGCGCTATAGGGGAATTAAGAGTGTGAGTGTATGGGTGTTTCCTAGTGATGGGTTGCAGCTGGAAGGGCATCCGCTGTGTAAAACATATGCTGGATAAGTTGTCGGTTCATTCCGCTGTGGCGACCCCAGATTAATAAAGTGACTAAGCCGAAAAGAGAATGAAGGAATTTTTGCACCCCTCAAATAAAAAGACAAAATGTGCAGATTTATCTTAAAGCATGCAGCACTGCATGCAAACCCCAATCTATAAAGAATAAAAGCAGACCACGCAGAGAAGACGCTTCAGTCTTTACACCCCTTCCTCCTCCAGGTTTATTGATAGTTTAAAATTACATTTCTATGTCCTAGAACTTTAGTTGCATTTACCTTCCGACTTAAAAACTGAGTACAAGCAAATGATAGTTTTTTTCTCCTTATTTTTAGAGTAGTCTAAGTGATATTGTACAAAAATAACATTTTGATTTCTGTGAAAACATTCACCCTTTATCCTGAACTCCAAATCTGTACTTAATTATTATTTTTCTTCTCTTGTTTTTATTCTACTGACGTTTTCACCTTGGGTAGAGCGACCTCCGTTCGCATCGCTTGGGATCATGAACTAGTTTTTTTTTTTATTTCTTTTTATTTTTCTCTTTCGCCATCACAGCTGAGCGATCCTGGACGATCAAACAGCTCATGATTTACAAAGGAACTCGTTTTCTGAAACTGTTTTACACAAGGTTCCCAGAATATGCTATAAAGTTGTCTGCTTTATATTACACGTTACGGTTTTCACTCCACATAGCTGCGTACTGCTGGTTTGGCCTGGACAGACCCGAACGTTTGTGTCCTGTGCTGCTCTTCCAGGTCAATCACTCATAGGCTACCTCAGTCTCGTTGAGAAAACAAAAAAAAAGCACGCAAATCATCGAGGAAGCCGCCGCTTCCCTGATCTGTATGGTTATTTTTGACCATGTTATTATAGATTTTTTTTCCCGATCTTTCCGAGGCCGCGATCCGCGAGCCAACAAACGTTCTTCCACTCAACACAATCTCACACATCCCTGTTCACCAGTGGCATGGAAAGGGGGTTCTTTAACAAAGCATTATACATAACACCTCTACCAAACTAAACATAAACATTTTTTTTGTATTAAATGCAGAAAGTGGAAAGTTTTTTTTCCACCCCTTTCCTCCTTTTACATGTCAAGAGCTCACTGGCCTGGGAATAGCCTCTATCTGCCAACCGTTGGCCAGTGAAGAGGATTCAGAGAAAATAATACAACCATCAATCAGAAAAAGGAGGTGCGAAGGAGGCGGCGAGATTAAGCGGTGGCCTCGATGGTGCACTCCTTCGCCACGTGGCCCGATTTGCCACAGTTGTAGCAGTTGACTTCGCTGGCCTTGCTGCACTGAACGGCCACGTGACCGATCTCTCCACACCTGAGGGGAAACACACACATTATTCTGCAACTTTGCTAATACTTTAAAATACTCACACTAATATATATTTTTACATTATTTCTTGTTATTTCTGTTCACATTTATGGTAACGCAATCTGACTACTTCTGGATTACTTTTGTCACATTTAAGTAGAATAAACTTGTACCATTTTGACAGATGCAAAGAAGAAAAATCTCTTTTCTCTTTGCCATGATGACAGCATATAATATTAGACTAGATATTCATTAAGATACTAGTATTCAGCTTAGTGACATTTAAAGGCTTCACTAGGGTAATTAGGCAATCTCCAATTGTAATTTCAATACAATTTCAGTACCATAGATTGTTAGCTATACTGATGCTCCATTCCACACAAAGGAAATTACTCAGCCTTTGGCTTGGCAGTCAGCGGGAGACAGTAATGTTTTGTCCACCAGGGGGCGTTCCCCTAATGGTGTGACGTCACATGAAAACTATCAATTTTAAAAAAGTAGTTTGGAATCAGATTATTTAATCTATATTAAATATAAACTGTTACTCCCCAGATCTGTCAAGAATGATATAAACAGAGGTCAGAGCCAGCTTGTGTTTTATGAACACCTACACTAACCCTAAAGCCAACCTCACAGTAACCTGATGTGTTTTATTAACGTCTACACCTACCCCAACCCTAAAGCCAACCTCACAATAATCTGTTGTGTTTTATTATAGTCTACACCTACCCCAACCCTAAACCCAACCTCACAGTAACCTGATGTGTTTTATTAACCTCTACACCTACCCCAACCCTAAAGCCAACCTCACAGTAACCTGATGTGTTTTATTAACGTCTACACCTACCCCAACCCTAAAGCCAACCTCACAGTAACCTGATGTGTTTTATTAACGTCTACACCTACCCCAACCCTAAACCCAACCTCACAGTAACCTGATGTGTTTTATTAACGTCTACACCTACCCCAACCCTAAAGCCAACCTCACAGTAACCTGAAGTGTTTTATTAACGTCTACACCTACC
>CAIGQW010043144.1:296467-309528 GCA_903798125.1 Danio choprae
TGTGTGTCAATCACTGTTTGTGTACATGTGTCTGTGTGTGTCAATCATTGTCAGCGTGTGTGGCTCATCATCAGTGTGTATTTTTGTCTGTGTGTGTGTGTGTGTGTGTGTAAATCACAGTCTGTGATAGTGTGTGTGATTCATAGTGTTTGTATGTGTGCAACACATCAGTGTTTGTGAATCATCATTGACGTGTGTGTGTGTGTGTGTGTGTGTGTGTGTGCGCGTGTATGTGTGTGTGATTCATGGTGTTAGTGTGTGTGTCTGTGTGTCTGTGTGTGATTCATAGTTAGAGAGTGTGTGTGTCTGTGTGTGATTCCTAATGTGAGAGTGTGTGTGTGTGTGTTATTCATAGTGTTAGAGAGTGTGTGTGTGTGTGTGTGATACCTAGTATTAGTGTGTGTATCATCATCTGTGTTTGTTTGTGTGTGTGATTCAGTCTTAGAGTGTGCATCATCATCTATGTGTGTGTGTGTGATTCATAGTGGTAGAGAGTGTGTGTGTGTAATTCATAGTGTGTGTTAGTGTGTGCGTCATCCTCTATGTGTATTTGTGTTTGTTTGTGTGTGTGTGTGTGTGATGCATAGTGTTAGAGTGCATCATCATCTAGATGTGTGTGTGTGTGTGTGTGTGATTCATAGTGTTAGTGTGTGTGTGTGATTCATAGTGTTAGAGTGTTTGTGTGAATCATAGTGTTAGTGTGTGTGTGTGTGTGTGTGTGTGATTCATAGTGTTAGTGCGTGCATCATCATCTATGTGAGTTTGGGTGTGTGTGCGTGTCTGATTCATAGTGTTAAGAGTGTGTGTAACACCATCAGTGCTTGTAAATCATCATCGATATGTGTGTGTGTGTGTGATTCATAGTGTTAGTGTGTGCATCATCATCTATATGTGTGTGTGTGATTCATAGTGTCAGAGAGAGAGAGAGTGTGTGTGTGTGTGTGTGTGTGTGTGTGTGTGTTGTGTCCACCTCACTCACTTGCGTATCTGGTTCTGGAACTGCTCAGCGCAGCGCCACTGGCGGATGCAGTTCAGACAGTATGTATGTGCGCAGCTGGACAGGATGCCGAAGCGCCGCTCGGATGGAGAGGATTTCTCGTACACCACATCCAGACAGATCTTACACACCTTATCCTGACTCTGCTGCACCGCGAACGCTCGCTCCATGTCCATCTCAAACGCCACCATACACATCTGCAAACACACAAACACACACTCTAATGACTAATGGACGGCTGCTTCTCACTCAGGGAGAGCTGTTGAACTGAACTGTTTCCTGCAGTGTGGTGCGGCAGTAAATCTCACCTTCTCGTGCGCTGCTCTCTGCTCGGGGTCGTGTGGATGCAGCACCCGCCGTCTGCAGATCTCACACATCTCCCCATGCAGATATGGACAGGTTTCTCCATACTGGCACTGACCCGCAGCCAGGAACGGGCAGATCTGCGGCGACGTCTGCTGGAGCTCTGGAAACGTCCCAGCGGCGGTGGCGGAGGCGTCCAGGCCCGAGCGGATGGCCTCCAGGTATGAGTGTGGTTTCTCAGCACCGTCGTCTCGCAGCTCCCAGCATTCACTGAGCTCTGAACTCTCTGCACTGAACGCACGAGCTCTGCTGTCTGAGCACAGAGCTGGGGAAACACACACATGTTTAGTACACGGCTGTCTGGGACATAACGAGGTCTTTTATTCCCAGATAACACCCGCTGAATAACACAGACTCATCCGGGAACTGAGAATCACCGTCAGTGAATACGTTCATCCATATACTGTACTTACATCAACGTTCATTTGTGTCTGCTCATCTGTCATGCTGCTGTTTTAGACTGTTTGGTGCCGCTTTGTGAATTAATAATCTAGTCAGTTTAGTCTCTGTCAGCTTTGTGTGTTTGTCTGTGTGTCTCCATCTAGTGTGTGAATAATGCACAGGTTAGTGTATACTCCATCAGCTGTGTTCATCTGTCAGCTTTGTGTTTCTGACTGTGTGTCTCCATCTAGTGTGTGAATAATGCACAGGTTAGTGTATACTCCATCTCACAAGTGAGTGTCTATTTTGTATGTTTTGTGGCAAGCAGCAGTGTAATAGGCAGGATAATGTACAGGCAGGACAGTTGTTTTCTCAGAATAAAGCCTTCAGTCTTCTACAACAGTGCTGCGCTTCACATCTGATAAACCTGTCTGGCTTTATTCTGAGATAACAACCTCCTGTATGTACTTTATCCCTATGGTAATAAAGCTCCAGATACCTTTGTCTCGAAGCACTAGTGGTTTTTTGAGGTGTTTGCTGGTGTTTGCCGGGGGTCCGGGGCCCGGCGCTGAGGCTCCTGCACTGCTGCTTCTGTTACTGTGATCTGCTGGAGCTCCACTGCCACGACCAGGAGGTTTAACATGGTCATATCTGCCACAAACACACAGAACACTGCAGTCAACACACATGCTCAAGTCACGGAGAAATGAACTTTATGCACAGCTAGTGTTTTCAGCCACCGATAAACCTCCGGTGATGGTTAATGTGACTTTTTTCAATTTCATACGGTTCCTTTACAGCATGGATGCTGTAATGTAATTAAAATACAATCAGTTAAATAGACTGAAGCATTCGTTTAGTTGTTCAAGCGTAAAACGAGATGAAAAGTGCCGTCAGGATCAGCAGGCGAGTGCAGAAACTCCATTGATAATACTGGAGTTAAATAAATGTTCATATTTTAAAGACACAGAGCGGAAAAATGTCATTTAATGCAGTTCTTCTGGCACATTCTGAGAGCCACTGTACATCGAATATCAATCAGGCAGCGAACATCAGTGATTTTTAATAAAAACAGACCTTAAACGTGGTGAGTTTATAATGGCATGACAGTTCACAGGAAGCTTCTGAGCTGGCTTACACAAAATGAAAAGTCCCCGTGCATATAACCCATTCTTCCTTTTTAATGTTATACAGAAGAGTTTATTATATAAGTCATTTAGCAGTGCACATCACTGTTCTGCTGAAATTAATTTGTCCTCATAACCAACGTAACTAGCCACTTACCTCCATAGTAGGACAAAAATAAATACTATGGAAGTCAACACTTACAGGTTTCCCTTCAAACATATTATTTGGGTGTTGTTTGACAGAAGAAACTGATAGTACAGGTGAGTAAATGATGACAGGAGTTTCAGTTTAGTGTGAACTGGCCCTTTAAGATCATGCAATATTAATAACCACACGTATATGTTCACATAATTTGAATATTGTTTCGTTTGTAGAGATTCATCAGGTGCTCCAGAACGGAGATCTAGTTGACTAATGAAACTATACTTGATAGTATTTGCAGTTGACTGACCTGCATCTGTCCCCGTAAGCACACGCTCCTCTCTGGTAGTATTTGCAGATGGTGGAAGGTTTACTTGTGGTCAAATCGTGAGAAAACAGACACCTGCTGCCCTCCCGACACACACCGTGGAGGAAATACCTGCAGAAACACACAAAACAACATCATATTCTTCATCATCATCATCTTCATCGTGACAGATGATCTGACAGACGTGATGACGAGTGAATGGAAACACTCCTTTCTGTTTGAGACACGTTTTCTCCTGCTGAATGACGGGAAATAAAGCAGAATACACGTCAGAATGAGCGGGATGTAGCGATGATCTGCAGTCGCACATGCGTCAGTTCAGATGCACCATTTTCTCTCATGTCAAAGGCAGCGTTAAATATCAACGGCCGCGTTTAATGCAGCGATGCTTCATTGTGCGTATAATGACGCTTCGGTGGTTCTCCTTACCTGCAGGTCACTTGTTTCGTTGACATGTTTTATCCTGGTCACGAATGGAAGATTTTTTTATTCCTCTCAAATGCTTCTGTCTCCACGGTTTTGTGCAACCTGAAAATATTACCGGCTACATCGCGGCGTCGCTGCTCGTTGATTCCGCCTTGCTGTGAAGCCAATCAGCGCGACTCGTTTCCTCGAATCGGTTCTTTCGAACAGATCGCCAGTTCACAACTGTTTGGCGTCTGAATCAAATTAAACTGACCAGTTATTTTATACATACAGAAAGCACATGTATGCAAGGGCAGTGTTTACTTCAAATGTTTAATATGTTTTGAGAACTAATTACCCAAGGGTTAAACGGATTTAAATAATACAAAATATTTTAAAGAAATTGAATTCATATTTAAGGAATTAATATACGTCATTTAGCGTAACATATATGTAAATATGAAACAAGACTACACATGTATAACAATACGCGGTCATCTCATTCATTCATTTTCCTTCTGCTTATTCCCTTTATTCATCAGTTTTTGAAGTAACTGATTCACTTTAAAGATCCGACTCGAAAGAATCACAAACTCGCGAATCACAAATCGTCCGTTCCGTGTCCACGCTGAACGGTTTGGATGACCAGCTTTCATTACAGGCATTTAAAATAAATGTTAAATGAAACAAATGAATGATCATTTCAAGTACAGATTCACAGAACTAGAAAAACTAGAACTAGACAATTAGCAATGAATAAGCTGCAGCGTGCATTTAAGTGGCTGGAGTTTGGTGGACCAGAAATACCCGCCATTTTTCTAATGTATGTGTTGTTGTTTTTATTTTATTGTTATAAATTTCACATGAATGGCTCATAGTCTGTTTTACTGTAGCATTAGGGCTGTTGCGCTCTCTGGTGGCCTAGTATTGAACACAATGACGTCATCTGAGGACTGTGGGAAAACGAAACTGGTCTGAGATCAGCTTCATCAGAGTCTAGAAGGGATACAGCTGCAGATACTCGCGTCAAAATAGCATAATTTTTTGTACAACACTAATTAATATTTTTTACATTAACGTGAGAGTTATGGTAGGGTAGATAATAATAAAATACAATTTAATGGGCAATTTAATAAATGTTATAAATATTTCTTATTATAACTACACCTTTTACATTACTGTGAGGGGAGGTTTAGGATTGGGGTAGGGGTCGAAGTTAATCAAATACAATTAATAGGTTATTTAACAAACAATACAAATAGTTATTGTTAACTTCCTGCCGCAGCTGTATCCCTTCTAGCAACAATCGAGCTTCCACAGGTGAACGCAAATGGAGGAAACTGTCATCAAATACAGACACTGTGGAAGAAACATTTACAGTTTCTCGTGTCTGAACGGTGGATATTCTGCGAGAACTGAAGGATCCGCTCGCCAGTGTCCGATCTGTCGTCAGATTCTCACTTTTGGACTTTTAGACGCTCCGGTGTCTGTTCCCTGTCCGGTTGGAAACGGACACAAAGGCTCCTGCGCGTTTCTGATAGGCTCTGTGCACGGGCCCTCACATCTCGGGTGAGTTTTGGTTATTTTTAGAATTAATTATTTACATTTCTTTTTGATTTCTTTATCAAATAAATGCTGTTCTTCCGAACCTTCTATGCAGTACACGCAGAAGGACTTTTAATTTTCAGTCAGCCAGCCCAAGCGCTTCCGGTGAACTCTCGTCCCATACAAAATCGTTGACACCAGTAATCATGACAACACTATTTACCACTAGCCCCTAAACATTGTTCATCTGTTAATTCATGATAGAAATAGGCTACCAACTTGCTAATTCATACTACAATCATGCTAACAACATGCTAATTCATGCTAGAAACAGACTATAACTTGGCAAATCATGCTAATTCATAGTATAATCGTGCTAACAACATACTAAGTCATGCTAGAATTATGCTAAGAACATGCTAATTCACTCTAGAATCATGTTAAAAACATGCTAACAACATGCTAATTCATACTAGAACCATGCTAACATGCTAGTTTATACTTGAAATATGCTGACAACATGCAGAGGCACCGCTAGGGGGGGAAAGTATTAGGGATATTATTAGGGGCCCACCAGTTCCAATACCCACCCTCCCCTTCAATTTCATCCGTGCTCCTTCATGTTAAATTGAACCTTCATGTTGAACTCATGTTAAATCAATGTTAATGACATGCCATTTCATGCTAAATAGATGCTAAGTAAAGCTCGAAACGTGCCTTCAAACCTTTGCCTTCAGTCGTTAGTGTCTAGTATAGATTATTGCTTTGATCTCCAGAGAATGGCACGACTCAGAGATTCATGTGGGCCTGTCAGATTCACAAGGTCAGTAAATGCCTTTTTAAATAATAATTAGCATATTTTCCCGCATGTTTTGTCATTGCTCTGTTGTTTTGGCAGGTCTGGTCTACAACTACACACTGTCTGGGGTCCGGCGGGACAGTCACGGCTGGGAACAGTGTGTGTGTGTGCAGCTCGTCCCTCCGTGGAGACCAGACCTCCGGGAGTTATGGGATACACACCTCCAGCTGTTTGCCCTGCTGCCAGAATGGGCTTCAGAACGGTACGGAGGGGTCTCAAACATCAATAATTATTAAGTGAAATAATAATAATCATGGCAACACGGTGGCGCAGTGGTTAGCACTGTGGCCTCACAGCAAGAAGGTCGCTGGTTTGAGTCCCGGCTGGGTCAGTTGGTGTTTCTGTGTGGAGTTTGCATGTTCTCCCCGTGTTGGCGTGGGTTTCCTCCGGGTGCTCCGGTTTCCCCCACAGTCCAAACACATGCGCTATAGGGGAACTGATGAACTAAATCGGCCGTAGTGTATGAGTGTGTGTGTGAATGAGTGTGTATGGGTGTTTCCCAGTGATGGGTTGCAGCTGGAAGGGCATCCGCTGTGTAAAACATATGCTGGAATAGTTGGTGGTTCATTCCGCTGTGGCGACCCCTGATGAATTAAAGGACTAAGCTGAAGGAGAATGAATGAATGAATGAATGAATGAATGATTAATCAAAATGTGTTGGGACAACATGAAGGAATTGTGTCGGCTTAGTCCCTTTATTAATCTGGGGTCGCCACAGTGGAATGAACCGCCAACTTATCCAGCATATGTTTTACGCAGCGGATGCCCTTCCAGCCGCAACCCATCACTGGGAAACATCCATACACACTCATTCACACACATACACTACGGACAATTTAGCTTACCCAATTCCCCTATAGCGCATGTGTTTGGACTTGTGGGGAAACCGGAGCACCCGGAGGAAACCCACACCAACACGAGGAGAACATGCAAACTCCACACAGAAACACCAACTGACCCAGCCAAGGCTCGAAACACCGACCTTCTTGCTGTGAGGCGATCGTGCTACCCACTGCGCCAGCGTGAGGCCCCTTTTGAGGGATATATATTTTATTTCTCTGTTGTATATGGGATATATATATATATATACAGTATATAATGATTTGTTTGTCCAGGTTTGAAGAGGAGCGTGAGTTCGGCTCGTGCTGTTATGGATTCGCTCTGACCTTCATAAACCGCATGCGTTCACTGGACAATAAAGACTGTCTGAGCAGAGATGAGTTCACTGGACGGCACATCTTACCCCGCATGAAGACTGTGTCCCTTTACATCAGCATCTACCAGAGAATATTACAACACGGCTTTCACGTAGCTAGTACGGCGGATGACGTGTGATGATGGTTATGCATAAAACACTTTTGATCCAAATGTTCAATATATAAAGTTGAAGACACAATTATGAGTGAAATCTGTATCATTTATCAAATATTTCCCAAGTGTGTTTAGCAAAGCAAGGAGTTTTTCACAGTATTTCCTATAATATTCCTTCTTCTGGAGAAAGTCTTTTGTTAGAATAAAAGCAGATTTAAACAAACATATAATAATAATAGCACAATATTATTAACCCCCTTAAAGGAGCCATTTTATGCCCCTTTATACAAGATGTAAGATGCGTCTCTGCTGTGTCTAGAGTGTGTGTGTGTCAGTTTGAGCTGAATATACCACACAGATAATGTTCTCCAGCTCTCTGAAACTGACCCTTTCAGGCTTTGATCCTATTTGTGGCGTTTTGGTGACTGTCGCTTTAAATGCAAATGAGATTGTGCTCTTTTTCAGAAGAGGGCGGAGCTACAGATGCATATGCATGAGCATGGTGACAAATGTAAAGCAGCAGTGTGTGTGTTGTCAGTGCTGGTCAGGTGTGCATGTTGTGGTTGGTCAGTGTGTGTGTTGTCAGTGCTGGTCAGGTGTGCATGTTGTGGTTGGTCAGGTGTGTGTTGTCAGTGCTGGTCAGGTGTGTGTGTTGTGGTTGGTCAGTGTGTGCTTCATGCTTCTGTCAGTCTATGGAGACTCCTGTCGCTGTTCATCTAAAACTCCACATGTATAATCCTCTTAGTCTTAGCTGACATTATCTTCAGCAGCTCAAACACTCGTATGGCTAATGGACAGACGGCTGCTTCTCGCTCAGGGCTGCTGTTTATGCTAATGAGGGGCACTAGTGGGCGGGGCTTTCCCCCTCTGATGACACGTACAATGTATGAATGTAGAATGTCAATCAAAGTGTTTCTGCATCAAGTCTGATTATTACAAACACAATTATTTAATGTTTCCCATTAGAGGCTGGAGATATTCACAGGAGCACAGGAGGGCCAACAATGTAGTCTTCAACCTCCTTCAATCTCCTCAACCTACTTGACAGCTCTTCATGAATTATTTGCAAGCTGATATACGGCTGCAGTGCATCCCCAGTCAGTGTAGCGTGATGTGTTTACAGGATTCATTTCCCACATCACCGTCTGAATACCTGTAAATACAAGCTTTAAGCAAAGACATTTGGGTTTAAGTGTCAGGTAAACAAGCTTGGAGCATGTCAGAGAGATGTACTTTCAGTATATTTGCATCACACTTTTTCAGGAAAATGTGATTAAAACTCTAAAATGAATGTAAAATTAAAAAAGAAATGGCGAAACATGGTTTGAAAGTTGAAGTATTACTATCAGAGGTATTATTATGATTTCTGGGATATTGACAACACCAAGTTAAAGGGTTAGTTTACCCAAAATGACAAATTCTGTAGTTAATCACTCAGCCTTATGTTGTTCAGACCTTCATTCATCTTCACAACAGAAATGATGATATTTTAGAGGAAATCAGAGAGCTCTTTCGCCCTCCATAGACAGCAAGGGTCCCGAAACACTCAAAGTCCAGAAAAGACCACAATTATTGACCAAAAACCCCATGTGACTTCAGGGGTTCAGCTGTAATCATGCGAAGCTCCAAGAACACTGTTGTGCACAAAAACCCCTGTGACTACGACTCTATTCGCCAGTGTCTTCAGTATCAGATCAGAGTGCGCATTTATATGGGAAATATGATGCTTGTGTCTTGCCCTCCTGACTCTGACAATAGTTTAAAGCATCCATGAAACAGAAGTTAAAATCGTCTTTTCTTCTGCAATGTAATGAGAATAAATGTAGTGTTGTATGATTTCATCCTTTAGGAACAATTGGATTGTTGGAAGATGGACGTTGTTTTGAAGGAAGACTGAATGAAGGAAGACTGACGAATAGGCAAATTCAGAGCAGAAATGAGACACGCCCTGATAGCCCCGCCCTAAACGACCAATAGCCCCATCCTATAGGATTGATAACCCCACCCTAAATCACTGATAGCCCCACCCTAAAAGACAGATAGCCCAGCCCTATTGGACTGCTAGCCATGCCCTTAAGGCCAGATAGCCCCACCCTATCGGACTGATAACCCCATTCCAGGAAGTGAAGAAAGTGGTTTGGAGGGCAGGGAAGTGCTATGGTATTTGATTAAAGTTTATGAGGGCAAAATTAATTTTTTTTCAAAGTAATGAAGTGCACAGATACATCATTTATAACAAGAACTACTATACACACATAAGATAAATAAGAAAAGTACATTTTGATTTCATGACAAGTGAAATAGCATTAAACACACACCCTGACACCCCACAGAAGATATTGGATTGGTTGTTTCTACAGTTTTTTGGTGCACAACAGTGTTCTTGGAGCTTCGTATGATTACAGCTGAACCACTGAAGACACGTGGACTGATTTGATAGTGTCTTTGGTCTTTTTGGTTCGGCAGCTAGCTCTCTGCAACTCTACATGGTCGCCCACTGAAGCTAAGCTGCGCCCGGTCAGTACCTGCATGGGAGACCACATGGAAAAGCTAGGTTGCTGCCGGAAGTGGTGTTAGTGAGGCCAGCAGGGGGCGCTCAATCTGCGGTCTGTGTAGGTCCTAACGCCCCAGTATAGTGAAGGGGACTCTATGCTGCTCAGTGAGTGCCATCATTTGGATGAGACATTAAACCGAGGTCCTGACTCTTTGTGGTCCTTAAAAATCCCAGGATGTCCTTCGAAAAGAGTTTAACCCCAGCATGGTCTCCTAACCATCCTCATATTATAATTGGCTTTATCACTGTCTCCTCTCCACCAATCAGCTGGTGTGCGGTCTGGCTCTATTTGTATGGTATGGCTGCTATCACGTCATCCAGGTGGATGCTGCACACTGGTGGTGGACGAGGACATTCCCTCCATTGTGTAAAGCGCTTAGAGTGTCCAGAAAAGCGCTATATAAATGCTAGAAATTAAGGAATTTTCGGGACCCTTGCTGTCTATGGAGGGCAAAAGAGCTCTCTGATTTCATCCAAAATATCTTCATTTCTGTTCTGAAGATGAATGTAGGTCTCATGGGTTTAGTAATTATATGAGTAATTAATAACTTATTAATATATAACAAAATATTAACATGAAAATAAATTTCCATTTTTTGGAGTGAATGAACCCTTTGTGCTCATAGTGTGACTCTCAGGCATATGACTGTAGTGTAATAATGATCTCACAGTGTCACCAAAATGACACAGCATGAAGTTCACTCAAAAGGGAGCGTCTCAGTTACGACTGTAACCATGGTTTGCTAATTAGTGAACGAGATGCTGCCTCACCTTCAATACCTCATGTGTGCCTGTGAGTGACTTCAGTTACCCGCTGATGATGTTACTGCTCCTCGTGTTTTGTTTTCTTTATAACCACTCGATTATGATGTCATGCAAGATTCGATGATGTCACAGTGCTTCACACAGTCTCCTGAATCCCATCGGGTTAACAAAATATGACAGTAAGTGAAAACTTGTTACTCCTAAACAAATTAAGCTTTTTTTAAGCTAATTTATTACAGTTTTTAGGTATAAAGTAAAAAAAATAAAAGATGTTTAACAAGTTGAAGTAATGGGCGGCACGGTGGTTAGCACTGTGGCCTCACAGCAAGAAGGTCACTGGTTCGAGTTCCGGCTGGGCCAATTGGCGTCTCTGTGTGGAGTTTGCATGTTCTCCCCGTGTTGGCGTGGGTTTCCTCCGGGTCCTCCGGTTTGAATGTGAGAGTGTATGGATGTTTCCCAGTACTGGGTTGCAGCTGGAAGGGCATCCGCTGTGTAAAACATGCTGGAATGCTTGTCGGTTCATTCCGCTGTGGCGACCCCTGATGAATAAAGGGACTAAGCTGAAGGAAAATGAATGAATGATGTTGAAGTAATGTTTTGATTTTCAACAGTGTTAAAAAGGTTTTCTGTAGTGCTCGGCAAGTTTTCGTCATCATCTCCCCTGATTATTAGCGGAGGACCTCAGGGCTCTATTCTGGGACCGTTTATTTTAACCTGTATTTTCAGCCTCTGGGGATATTATCAGAAAGCACAATGTTTCTTTTATTTACATGTTGATGAAAGCTGGTGACTCCATTCAACCTCGGTTTGTCCATATTTGACTCAATTTTAGGTTAGAACAACCCAGCACATTTCCTTTTAGAGTGTATGTTGTGAAATTGTTTGCAAAATTAAAGGGACAGTTCACCCAAAAATGAAAATCTACTCACTCTACTCTCCCTCAAGTGTTTCCAAACCATTATGAGTTTCTTTATTCTGTTGAACACTAAAGAAGATATTTTGAAAAAGGTTAGAAAGCAGCAACCATTGACTTCCATAGTAGGAAAAACAAATACAATGGAAGTCAATGGTTACAGGTTTTCAGCATTCTTCAAAATATCTTCTTTTGTGTTCTACAGAAAAAACAAACACAAACAGGTTTGGAAGAAGCGAAGGGTGAGTAAATGATGACAGAATGTTTATTTCTTGGAGAACTATACATTTAAAGGGACAGTTCACCCCAAAAAAAGAAAATGTACTCGCTATTTACTGTCAGTCGAGTGGTTCCAAACCTTTAGGAGGGTCTTTATTCTGTTGAACACTAAAGAAGATATTTTGAAAAAGGTTAGAAAGCAGCAACCATTTACTTCCATAGTAGGAAAAACAAATATAATGGAAGTCAATGGTTACAGGTTTTCAGCATTCTTCAAAATATCTTCTTTTGTGATCTACAGAACAAACAAACACAAACAGGTTTGGAAGAAGTGAACGATGACACAGTGTTAACTATGGATTTGAAAATGACAAGCCGTGTTTTTCCAGCATCTGTCAGCAGCAGCATGTGAGCTCTGATGAACATTAATGAAGTGGCCATCATGCAAACAGATCCTACAGGCTATCTGTCATCTGTAAGCTGATCTGCACACGTGATCCACACACAAACACCCGCTGATCTGCTGTTTTCAGTGCGCTCCTGCATTAGTGCAGATCTCTCCGTCCCGTGTAGAGTCTCCACCCATGGAGAAGAGCGTGATCAAATTCAGCCACTGCCACAGGGACATCTTCTGCTTCTTCGTGCCGGATCAGTGTCCTGAATGCGGGGAGAGTTTGAGCGGGAAGCGGCTGGAGGAGGCGCCGGTCTCCATCCCAAACCCCTTCAGCAATGGACACAAAACCCCATGTGCTTTTCTGGTGGCGTCAGCTGAAGACCGGCTGCTCAGGTAAGAGCTTCTGGAGCCGGTAACACTGCACTTCACCAGGTGCTGGAGGGAGAATGCCAACCAAAGTGTTTCTGCAGACTGTTTCTATCAATCTGATTATAACAAATGCAATTAATTCATGTTCACCATTAGAGGCTGGAGATATCCACACACTGCTAACACACACACTGACTTTAAACACCGCATAAAAGTGATTTTTGCATAATAGGTGTGCTTTAAATCAGAAATCACACTATTAACTACAGTCTTATTACCTGCCTATTATTAAGATATGAACTGTTCATTAGTAGCTATAAAGTATGATCTAATTCTGCATTCCTACCTTACTAACTTCTACCTTACTAACTTCTACCTTACTAACTTCT
>CAIGQW010043144.1:315327-326336 GCA_903798125.1 Danio choprae
ACCCTAATTACCCTAACTTTACCCTAATTACCCTAACTTTACCCTAACTTTACCCTAATTACCCTAACTTTACCCTGATTACCCTAACTTTACCCTAATTACCCTAACTTTACCCTAATTACCCTAGTGAAGCCTTTAAATGTCACTGTAAGCTGAATACTAGTGTCCTGAAGAATATCTAGTCTAATATTATGTGCTGTCATCATGCAAAGAGAAAAGACATCAGTTATTTATTAGTTATTAAAACTATTATGGGTAACACATTCAAACAATGGTCCATTAGTTAATGTTAATGTATTAACTAATATGAACAAACTATTAGCAATACAATACAGTATTTATTCATGTTTGTTAATGTTATTGTTATGTTATTTAAGTTAAATAAAGTTAGTTCATGTTAACTCACGGTGCATTGACTAATGTTAACAAACTTTGGATGTTAATAATGCATCAGTTAATGTTGAGCTACGATTAATAAATGCTTTACAAGATTATTCATAATTAGTTAATGTTACTTAATACATTAATCATTGTAACGTGTTACCCTATTATATAAAAATCTGTTAAACATCACTTGGAGAAATATTTCACAGGAGAGCGAATAATTTATATCCGTTTCATTCATTCATTCATTTTCTTTTGGGCTTAGTCCCTTTATTAATCTGGGGTCGCCACAGTGGAATGAACCGCCAACTTATCCAGCATATGTTTTACACAGCGGATGCCCTTCCGGCTGCAACCCATCTCTGGGAAACATCCATACACACTCATTCACACACATACACTACGGACAATTTAGCTTACCCAATTCCCCTATAGCGCATGTGTTTGGACTGTGGGGGAAACCGGAGCACCCGGAGGAAACCCACACCAACACGGGGAGAACATGCAAACTCCACACAGAAACGCCAACTGACCCAGCCGAGGCTCAAACCAGCGACCTTCTTGCTGTGAGGCGATTGTGCTACCCACTGCGCCACCGTGCTGCCCCTTTAGTCTGTTTAATGTATTATATTTGATTAATGTAATTGAATGTAAATTGAAATGTGTGTCCTGCGCTCTGACCTGCACTGAGAAGCGTTTGAGACACTGAGGAGAAAACAGCAGATCTTCAGTCACATCTGATGGAGTGATGATGAAGCAGAGCATCAGTTCCTGCAGTCAAACACACACAAACACACAATCACACAAACACACAAACACACAAATTATAATAATAACCCAAATAATGCAGCATGTACGGGTATGGGACAGTAAATTTGACTGGCTGCTGTTATCAGTTTCACACTGTTTATTAATTCTCCTAAAGGTTATTTATTTATATGTTTGTTTTAATGGCATATCAGCAGCATTAGCCTTAGCTAAATTAGCATTAGCATTAGCTAGCATCCTAATCTAATCGTGACAAACTATATACTATATATATATATATATATATATCTATACAAACTGTATATCGTTGGAAAGGTCTATGTCTTCTAAACACATATTTGATATTTGTTTTTTGTTATGTAGTTAAGAGTAATCGATTAAAACACATTTACAACTAGTGGAAGCATTTACGCTTACATTCTCAAACCATAATATTCTAGTCTTAACATAATGTGATGTAATGTAATGTGTGTATTTATATAGCGCATTTATTGTGCATGGCTTGGATGATGCGACGGCAGATACAGGACAACGGCGCCAGTGCTTCACCACACATCAGCTATTGGTGGAGTGGAGAGGCAGAGATGCAGCCAATTGGGTGGATGGGGATGATTGGGAGGCCATGATGGGTAAGGGCCGATGGAGGGAATTTGGCCAGGGCACCGGGGTTACACCCCTACTCTTTACGAGAAGAGTCAGGACCTCGGTTTAACGTCTCATCCGAAAGACGTTAAAGTGATCATAAAGCGATCCTGACAAACTATGTACCATTTGAAAGCTTCAAATTGCTAGTTTCCATATCTGGTGACTGATTGATATTACTGAGCAACGATTATTAATTAATTTGCAACAAGGATACTCATCAGAGTCATAAAGCATTACTTTGCTACAGCAATCCACATGGAGACATTTAGTTTAGACTGCCCATACTAATTCAGAATCATATTTTTACTTTACAAATACTGTCAAAAATATGAAAAATACAGTTCATATTCCTCAAAACATAGGGGGCGCTCTTGTATGGTCACCAATGGAAACTGAATGTCGCCCGGTGGTCATGTCTGGTACTGCGGCCAAACTAAATCTCACTGAAAGCTCATTTGTTCAGGTATTTAGCTTTGATTTTCTGTCAAGTTTAGGCTAAAACATGTTTTGCAAAATAACAATGTTATGTATTATACTAACATACACGTTTATGGTTTTATGATGTGGTTTCTGTAAAGCAATACAGAAATAAATGTGACAATTTATAATGTGGTGATCGTATATAAAGCACTACAGAAATAAAAGTGACTGAATTTATGACGTGTTTCACCTTGGAGACGTTTCCAGTGGTTCTGCTGAGAGTGGCCAGAGATCTCCAGCTGAAGGGACACAGAGATGATCCACTGAAACACTCGTCTACTGTATCCACAACCACTGAATAACTGAACACAAACACACAGCACTTTACTTACACACCATTCAGTTCAAGTTTTGTGTCCAACAGAAGAAACACTTAATAGTATAATAATGCTGGTAATATATTAAAATGTATGCAAACTCACTGCATAGAAAAAGACATGATCATCCCAGTAGATATAAATGAATGAAATCTTTCCAAATAGAGCTATTTAATTCATATTGCAATAAATATCGCAGGAAAACTAAATATGGCAATGTCAGGTTTCCCAATATCGCACAGCCTGAGTTTAGACCCACTTGAGTAGCACACATCACGAGTATATAAGATTTTTGGGTGAACGATCCCTTTACGTTTGCAAAATATACATTTTCAAAATGTTATTTAATGATATTTAATATGTGTGAAGCAGTAAAGACCCTCATGCTGTGTTCAACAGAAGAAAGAAACTCATAATCAAGTGGTTGTAAACTAGGGCAGCATGACACTGGAAAAACAGACATTGAGATGTTTTGTTTTCCTGCAATTATATATTGCGATATGAATATAATTTCACCAGATGAACCGAGTAGCTCTATCCCTTAAAGTTTGCAAAATATACCTAATTTATGACGATGTTTCATGTGTTCAACAGAAGAAAGAAATTCATAAGTTTAGAAACACTTGATGGTGAGTACATGATGAGTTAATTTTTGGGTGAACTGTCCCTTTAAGTTGTGAGATATACCTGATTTACGATGCGTAAACATGTAATATACTGTAGTAAAAAGCCTCTTGTTTTCTTGTTCAATAGAATAAAAGTTTAAAGCCACTTGATTGTGAGTAAATGGAGAGGAAATGCTCATTTTTGGGTGAACTGTCCCTTTAAGTCGATGAACTATACATAATTTATGACGACATTTAAAACATGTAACATGCTAAAAACCCTCTTATGTGTTCAACAGAAGAAAGAAACTCAACATTTTATAACCATGTGATTGTGAATAGGGCAGCACGGTGGCTCAGTGGTTAGCACTGTGGCCTTACAGCAAGAAGGTCGCTGATTTGAGTCCCGGCTGGGTCAGTTGGCGTTTCTGTGTGGAGTTTGCATGTTCTCCCCGTGTTGGCGTGGGTTTCCTCCGGGTGCTCCGGTTTCCCCCACAGTCCAAACACATGCGCTATAAGGGAATTGAAGAACTACATTGGCCGTAGTGTATGAGTGTGTGTGTGTATATGAGTGTTTCCCAGTGCTGGGTTGCAGCTGGAAGGGCATCCGCTGTGTAAAACATATGCTGGATAAGTTGGTGGTTCATTCCGCTGTGGCGACTCCAGATGTATAAAGGGACTAAGCCGAAGGAAACTGAATAAATGAATGAATGATCGTGAATGAATGAAGAGCAAATGTCCATTCTTGGGTGAACTGTCCCTTTAAGTTTGTGAAATATACCTAATTTTTGATACATATAATACATAGCATGTAACAGCGCAAAGATCCTCTTTCTTTGTGATCAACAGAAGAAACTCTCAATATTTTACATCCACTTGATTGTGAACAATGATTGTGAGCATTTGTGAGTGAACTATCCCTTTAAAACAGCACAAAAGCTGAACATTCGGACTGAAACGCACCTTGCATGATAAAACGGTGGTCCTTTTCTGTAGAGCACTAGAAGAGAGAGAGAGAAGCAAACACTATCAGCGCAGGACAATCTGAGTGTCTGAAAGCGCTGTATATTTATTTCAGCAGGAGTGCGAGTCGAGTGTCAACACAGCAGACGCTCAGAGTCTGAATTCACAGCCAAGACTCTCGTTTCCATGCAGTGTCAAAGAGACGGCGGTACAGCGGGTCGGAGAGCGAGGAAAGCAATGCTTAATACAGCTGAATAATTCATCGGTGCGACCCGCTGCTGTGTTACTGACACTACTGGAAAATCTCTGACCCGCTGGACTCTGTCAGATCCGGGTGAGCCATGAATCTTTCACAGACACACAAATAAACACTGGAGGGCTCTGGGCCCTTACAGACGAGACGGCAAAAGTCCAGTTTAACCCATTAATGGTTAAATTAACAGAGAGAAGACATTACTAAACATGATGGCTTTAATAACTGATTTTTATCTTATCTTTTCTCTTTGCCATGATGACAGCACATAATATTAGACTAGATATTCTTCAGGACACTAGTAATCAGCTTAAAGTGACATTTAAAGGGATCACTAGGGTAATTAGGGTAAAGTTAGGGTAATTAGGGTAAAGTTAGGGTAATTAGAGTAAAGTTAGGGTAATTAGGGTAATTAGGTAAGTCATTGTATAACAGTGGTTTGTTCTGGAGACAATCCAACACTAATATTGCTGAAGGGGGCGAATAATATTCAATGTAATATTATATTATTCAATATAATAATATTGAATAATTAAGAACTGCTTTTATTCTAGCCGAAATAAAACTAATAAGACTTTCTTCAGAAGAAACAATATTATAGGAAATACTGTGAGAAATTTTCTTGCTCCATTAAATATCACTTGAGAAATATTTGAGAAATTATTCACAGGAGGGTGAATGATTTTGCCGTCAACTGTATATCGTTGGTAAGGTCTATGTCTTCTGAATACATATTTGATATTTGCTTTTTGTTACGTGTGAAGAGTAATAGATTAAAACACATTTACTGTCACCCTACAACCTGTGGGAGCATTTAGGGATACATTTTTAAACCATAATATTGTAGTCATAAACAAAGCAATCATGTCAAACTATATATCATTTACAAGCTTAAAATCGCTAGTTTCCATATCTGCTGACTGATGTTTGATGAATATTACTGAGCAACAGTTATTAATTAATAACAAGGATACTCAGAGTGGGCAACACGGTGGCGCAGTGGGTAGCACAATCGCCTCACAGCAAGAAGGTCGCTGGTTCGAGCCCCGGCTGGGTCAGTTGGCGTTTCTGTGTGGAGTTTGCATGTTCTCCTCGTGTTTGCGCGGGTTCATATTAGTATTATATAGTACGGTTCATATAGTATTTACAATAAATTATGAATAAATTGTTAGCAGCTTCTTTTTGTGTCTTTGTCTTACTGAAGTCGGTCCCGTATTTAACTCCAGACTTCGGCACCCAGCCTTTACTGCGGTAATAATGATACACCGTGTAGGAGAAGCAGAAGTTTGGCTGCAGCGAGCGAAACATCGTCCACAGCTGAGCGACGGACAGAGGCTCCTGCAGAAAACACAAGACTTACAATCAAGAATGGCACTAAAATTATGTAAAGCTACAGTAAAGAGTAGAGGTCCACCCATATCGGATCTCGCCTATAGCTAGGAAAACCGTACTTGCTGATACCCGATAAATAAGGCCAGACAGAATTGCAGACATTTATTGCTATTTCTGCAGAGAATTTTGTAAAAAATCTGCATATTTATGTGCAATGATTTTTATCACAACTAAAAACTTAATATATGACATAAAAATAATGCTTATTTAACTTTTATTTAATGTTTACAATGCAAATCCAATTACATCCACTTACAAAGCAAGTCTCTCATATAACATATCTACTAAACGACAGAAAATATTACTGCACAAGCTGTATTGTAAATAAATCATATGAACATTTTCATATTAGTCAATAACATTACTAAACAATAATAAAAAAACTGAATAAATATAAACTGACACACATTTACACAAGTACATAAATATGATCAACGATGGGCTCAAATCTGCGGATTTCTGTGTGTGCAGATTCCACATGGGCCTACCCATAAACAACCCATATTTAAATGAATTCTGCATAAAAATAAATATATACATAAAAATAAATGTGCTAAATTATAGATGTGCATTGACAAGACCTGCAAACATGGAGATAAAAATGCTCAAACTCGATGGTGCTTTATTGTCAACATTATTATTATTAACATTCGTAAACAACAAATTAAAATGATTTTAAATAAAACACCTACTAGACTTAAGGAAAAGGTGTATGTATGCAAATAAAACAGAATAATTGTTATGTAGAGTGCATATAATCATTTGTCATTGCAGCCTGCCATTATCAATATGAACTGTAGTCAAAAAAGCGCAATGAAGGAGAAGGGGACTAGAGAAGAATGCACACTGCATAGGGAACGAGTCAGTCAGGATACAGTTCATGCATGGAGATTTTCTAATCAGCTGGAATTAAGATAATCAGCTTATTTAACCCAACTAAATCAGTTAGGTTAAATAAGAGGGATATGCAAAATATGCAGATGTGTGTGGCACGAGCACCGAGATTGAGAAACGCTGCACTGAAATAACAGATGCAACCCAGAAAACACGATCGACAAGTATTTTTGTCGATAATCCAGTATCGATTATTCTGCAAAAATTGGTGGACATCTAGTAAAAGAGAGCCAAAACTCACCTCGTTATAATAAATCGACAAGCATCCGAGAGCATAAACCAGAAAAAAAGCCTGAAATGCAAAAAAAAGGCATTTATTAATAAAACAAATGATTCTGCCGCCCACCCAGCATGTATTTCTCAATTGATTTCCTAACAAGTTCATCTTGGGATGTGTCCTAAATCACAGAGCGCTCCGGCTAGCACACACACAGGGGGACGTCAGAGAAAGGTAAAACACACAGTCGGGATGATGAATTAAAGCACACACATTCCTCAAGCGCTTGTGATTGGACTCCAGGGTGTATTTCAGCGATGTGGTGATATTAATGGGAGTCAGTGAGCGGGAGGTTGAATTAACACTCAGACGTTCTCAGCTTCTCTTGTGTTGCTGTTTGGATTGGCTCTGCACAATGAAAGCAAACAGCTGCAACAATATAAGCCTATTTATCTGCGAGCGGACAGATGAAGCAGGAGCAGGAGACCACACTGACGGGGAAAACACACTGCAGATATATCCACAGTGATGACAGAGAGGATTCGGTGTGTGAATGCACCATGCTGAGAACTATGCTTAAACTATGATGTTTAAAACATGTAATGGTGTAATGGGCTCTTATTTTAGTGTTTAACAGAAGAAAGAAGCTTTTAATATTTAACAACCACTCGATTGGGAGTAAACACAGAGGAAATGTTCATTTTGGACTGAACTATCCCTTTAAATGTGTGAAATATACATAATTAATGGTGTTTAAACATGTAATATAGTAAATACCCTGTTGTTTTGTGTTCAGCAGAAAAAAGAAAGTTTAGAAACACTTGAGTGTGAGTAAATGATGAGTAAATGTTCATTTTTGGATGAGCTGTCCCTTTAAGTTTGTGAGATATACCACAAGCCTGCTGCTGAAGGCCGGTTTTAGTTTTTACCCTGGTAAATTCATGTTTACTTTGAGCAAACGCTGAGTTTTCGGGCTCAAGAAGGTGAGTGGGTTTGATCTTGTTTTAAATGGTTAATATGCTCCAAAGCAGGTTTAATAACTAGATCACAAACCCAAACTGGAGCAATCAGCTAGGGCTGCACGATACATCCAAAAATGACATGGTTATCGCAGGTGCTGTGTGACGCGCATGCACGCGAAGAGGAGTCAGATTTGTCTGGACAGACAGATTTCAGTACAACACTCAATAACTTCAGTAAATATATGACATATTAAAACATGAACCTGTAGGTTAAATATGTGGTTTATATATTGCCGAATATTAGATTTCTAGATGCGGAAGCACATGAATTGCAAGACATATAATCTAACGTTATATCAGTGCATCTCTACATGTTAATACTTAAATATTTGTAATAAAAAACACATATCACTTGAACCCCTGATAACTGCTGCTTGAAGCTATATTTTATAATATATTAGAATATTATAGTTGACCCTTTGAGCTGAATTTAAAGCATGTCCTCCTCACACATGCAGACTGAGGCTGACGGGTCACTCACCTCTTCATAACTGAGCTGCAGGTACTCCAGCATGGGGAACGGGTTGATTCTGCACACCAGCTTACCCGCCTGATCCTGACCAGAGGAAACGTTCATCATTAATCATCTCTACATTTACAACAGTGTGCTCTAAAACAAGACAAAGCTGAGTCAATGTAAAGGATAATGTCCATGCAGTCAGTTGTTCTCTTGTCCTTTAATCTTATACACCGACTGCTGGACGCTGTATTCTGTAATAACCACTGGCTGGATGTACATTATCCCCATTATTACATGCCTGCTTCCCACAAAAGTAAACAATTAGACATAAAACACTGATGTGAGATGTAATCATTTACCAGCTCTTTCATTAAACAAAGCTTGCAGAATTAAAAACAGCTATATTCAGCTACACTAACCTACTTATTAATATTATTGTGAATACAATTAGATGACAGATAAGAGTCATCAGTCAAAAACAGCAGAGACAGGTAAGCATAAACAGATAGAGACAGACAGATAGATAGACAGACGGATGGATAGATAGATAGACAGACAGACAGACAGATAGACAGATGGACAGATAGATAGACAGATAGATAGATAGACAGACAGACAGACGTATGGATAGATAGATAGATAGACAGACGAACGGATAGATAGACAGATAGACAGACAGATAGATAGATAGATAGATAGACAGACAGATGGATAGATAGACCGATAGACAGACGGATAGATAGACAGATAGATAGACAGACGGACTGATAGATAGATAGACAGACAGATAGATAGACAGACAGACGGATAGATAGATAGACAGACGGATAGACAGACGGATAGATAGATAGACAGATAGACAGACAGACAGACAGATAGACAGATAGATAGACAGACAGATAGATAGACGGACTGATAGGTAGATAGACAGATAGACAGACAGACGGATAGATAGACAGATAGAAAGACAGACGGACTGATAGATAGATAGACAGACGGACTGATAGATAGATAGACAGACAGACAGACGGATAGATAGACAGACAGACAGATAGATAGATAGACAGACAGACAGACAGATATTCAAACTCATAGTACAGTGGAATGTAATAATTGGCCAATCAGAATCAAGCATTCAGTAAAGGTGTGTACTAACAGTATTCATCACACTCAGGATCGTATGCATGCAGGAACCTTACTCATAATTTTTAACTACGTACTTTTAAATTGTGTTCTCAGGCCCCATTTACAGCTTTTATAAATACATTAACACTAAATACAGCTATAAATGAGGGATACATAAAACTGGGAAAACATGCAATGTAAGTCATTCTAAAGAATGGTGGATTTAACTCAACGCTGGGTCAAATGTGGAAACCTCAACGTTGATTTAATTTCTTCAATTAAATTCAAATCACTTTTAAACCCAATGCTTGAGTTAAAATATTTGACCCACAGTTGGGTTATATCAACCCAGCATTCTAGAAGAGTGTATTGTGCTAATGATATTTCTGGTAATATAACGTTTCCCCTAAAGAAATGCTATATGCTATATTTTAAAAAATCCTTTATGTAAAAATCACAGTGAAATAAACCAAATATATATATATTATATGATCTAATTAAATCGATAATATCTTAAAAAAATATATAAAAACTCCATCAAGAGGCAAACATTTACCCTTTTAAACACTATGAATGACTGTAAACCTTAGCAGATATTCTGACTCCTATTGGCTGTTGTCATTTCTCATCTCGATTCCTGCCATTAGTGTTTATTTTCAGCTCCAGCCAATAACAGAACAGCAACTACTGGGGAGAGGCGGGACTTAAGATAGTAAGATCCTGTCTGATTGGTCAAATTTGGATAAACAACCAGGGCATGCTTGGCACATAATATAAACTGAATTGATGGCACATCTCAAATCTGCAAAGTGAATTGTGATCCATTGTTTTGCCTTATCATCTCTAGTTCTTCATTTTATAATAGAAATCTGTAGTTTTATTTACAATAGAGCCGCTCTCCTGGGTAAAGTGTTCACTGTGCTCGTCTTCAGACTCCTCCACCAGGACATATTCATAGGTGTGTGAAAGCTGAGTTTTTGCGTTCATCTGCTCCTCGTCCGCTCTACAGCCGCACTGAGAGATCCAGTCATCATGTTTTCTGCATTTCTCTTTCAAACACTGGTCCAGTTTCTCAGGATAGATTTCAGCCAGAGGATCATAAAGTGGGTTTTCCTGCCGCTGAGGCCTTGCAGAATCAGTCTGACCCGGGATTAAATCTGTGTCTATGGTTTGGTCCATTAGTGACCCGTCGCAGTGGGATTTTATTATCGGCTCTTGGCTCTGCTGTTCCTCAGTGTTAAACTCCACCGGTTCTGTGAGGATCTGCAGTGCATTATTGACTGATTCCTCCTCCAGATCCTGCATCACCAGAGCCGCACGAGCCAAGCTGATGCGCTGCTGATACCTGCAGGAAATTACATCAATATTAGTATTTGTATACATCTTAAATTTGCTTTCATTTGACTGTTTTCGCAAGACTGTTATGATGCATTTAACAGTCATCAGCATCTGAAATCCTTCAAAGTTTTATATATATATATGTG
>CAIGQW010043144.1:397197-428402 GCA_903798125.1 Danio choprae
AATTATTTTGTTTCTTCATTTTTTGTGTACCCCCGGCATTGTTCTGTGTATGCGTTTCATGCATTAATAATAATAATAATAATAACTTTTTATTTATTTATTTATTTTAATTATGCTGTAAACAACAGATACACGACAATAAAACAAACATTATAAGGCCGGGTGATAGAGGGTAAATAATAATAATAATAACAGTACATAAAAAAGCAGACAATAATAATATGAATAAATAATTAGGCTGGGCAGCGTGGTGACGCAGTGGTTAGCAGTGTCGCCTCACAGCAAGATGGTCGCTGGTTCGAGTCCCGGCTGGGTCAGTTGGCGTTTCAGTGTGGAGTTTGCATGTTCTCCCCGTGTTGGTGTGGGTTTCCTCCGGGTGCTCCGGTTTCCCCCACAGTCCAAACACATGCGCTATAGGAGAATTGATTAACTAAATTGGCCGTAGTGTATGTGTGTGTGTATGAGTGTGTGTGTAAATGAGAGTGTATGGGTGTTTCCCAGTACTGGGTTGCAGCTGCAAGGGCATGCGCTGTGTAAAACATGCTGGATAAGTTGGCGGTTCATTCCGCTGTGGCGACCCCTGATGAATAAAGGGACTAAGCTGAAGGAAAATGAATGAATGAATGAATGAATGAATAATTAGGCTAAATAAGCTTCTTAACATTATAGATGCGCAGGACCTTAACATTAATCAAAGATTTTGAAAATACAACATTACGCTTATGAATATGAAACTTAATCAACAAAATAAATGTATATGAAAATTAAATATTACAAATATTAAATAAGGGCCTCACAGTGGCGCAGTGGGTAGCACGTTCGCCTCACAGCAAGAAGGTCGCTGGTTCGAGCCTCAGCTGGGTCAGTTGGCGTTTCTGTGTGGAGTTTGCATGTTCTCCCTGTGTTGGCGTGGGTTTCCTCCGGGTGCTCCGGTTTCCTCCACAAGTCCAAAGACATGCGCTATAGGGGAATTGGGTAAGCTAAATTGTCCGTAGTGTATGAGTGTGAATGAGTGTGTATGGATGTTTCCCAGTGATGGGTTGCAGCTGGAAGGGCATCCGCTGCGTAAAACATATGCTGGATAAGTTGGCGGTTCATTCCGCTGTGGCGACCCCAGATTAATAAAGGGACTAAGCCGAAAAGAAAATGAATGAATGAAATATTAAATATAGAATGAAAGAGTACATTGATAAACATACAGAGACGCATTATTCCGTAGCTTTTTAACATGAACACAGTTTCCAAATACAGAAAAGAGCAGTTTATATCAACATCTATTACATTTACTAACAAAATGTTTAAATGGGTGTTAATTAACTTTTAATTAATGAACGTCTTTCCTTCGTTTTTCCTGCGTTAAAGCTCTCGCGAGATAGGGTGCGCGTGCCCGGAGCTTAGGGGGCGGGCACGCGCAGAGAAGCTCGGGAGCACGCAGCGGAGGAGTTCGGGAGCGCGCCGCG
Source organism: Danio choprae (assembly GCA_903798125.1). NCBI lineage: Eukaryota > Metazoa > Chordata > Actinopteri > Cypriniformes > Danionidae > Danio > Danio choprae. The sequence goes on from CAIGQW010043144.1 coordinate 398,658, forward strand.
CACTCATAGTGATCATAGGCTGCGTGTCAGTGCAGTCGACTTACAGCGGGCTGTGAGGAGAACTGGCGCGACTCTTTGTCCCTAAACACAACTCTTTTCTTGCGCTTAAACTCCTAAAAGTTTCTTTAAACTCGCGTTAGAGTACTTATACTCGATATCTACTCCACCAGGTCGAGTTAAACTAGTTATTTTCGCTCCGTTTCAAGTTAAAGGCTGGGCCTTTACACGCGCTCCCGACGAGAGAAAAAGAGAAGCTGCTCTTTCTGCGATTAAAAGTCCATAAATGCTTTTTACCAAAATGGACCTGTTGAACTACCAGTACTTGGACAAAATGAACAACAACATTGGCATCCTGTGCTACGAAGGTAAGAAGCACAAACTCGCTTTTGTCGCTTTTGCTTGTCGAAATGAAGTATTTTTGTCATTGAAAATAACGGACGCGCGTGACGTCATCGAGCAATAACACTCCTCCACTGCGATCGTTCCGCTGCTGTGTTTACTGCTTTTCAGCTCGTTTACGGTGGACGTTTGCTTAGAAATCACTATACGATTCAGAAGAATGAATACAGATTATGTTTTTCCTGCGAGTTCGTATGTTTGATCATCGGGGAAAAGTTTTTACAGTCAAAAAAAGTCAATTGCAACTGACATGCTAAACTCTGCAAAACATATAACAGCCGAACATGTCTGTGCCGTTTCACGGGCTCACTTCAAATAAATGTAAATGCATGTAATATGTGCAGTATTTACACCAGTCTAGTGAAGCCAGAGAAAGTGTTTGATATGGTGTTGCGCTTGATCCCAGAGATAGTAGCTGGTTACTATAATAAATCATTTTATAATAGAATAACCTGAGGAACTCTTGCTACTGCTTTGACAACTTTTATAGGGAAATATGCATTTGCAAAAGCGAACAAAACTTTCAATTATTCAATATTGTTTTGTAATGGTTGATTTTTGTGAGCTGTTCAGATCATGTCTGGAGGAATTGTATGTATGTTTATGGTTCTGGAATGTTAATTTAATTCTGTACGAATTATTATATATAATTATATATTATTATATATACACAATTATGTACATGTATGAATTATTTGAAGCAGCTCAAGAGCAATCACTCTGTCTGTCTGTCTGTCTGTCTGTCTGTGTGTGTGTGTGTGTGTGTGTGTGTGTGTGTGTGTGTGTGTGAGAAATGTGCAGTATTTGCAGATTCCTCTGGTTCGTTCTGCAATCCAGAGCATTTACTCTGTCATTTCTGACCTGCTATCTTTCTCACCGATGTGCCTCAAGCTATGAAGCATCAGATTCATGTTCTGTGGGTTTTGTTAATGTTTTGTGGTCACACTGATCATCATGTCCTTCAGTAGAGCTGAGTTTTGAGCAGAAAAGCAGGGAAGTAGTCGAGTTTGATGTTCGCACCAGGCGGTACCAGCCTCCTGTTGTCGGCCATCACATGTCAAGAGAACCGAAATGTGATCCACTAGACCTCAGCCGTGATATATGAACAGCTCTTTTTCATCTGACTTTTAAAACGGCTCGTGATTTACTCTTGTGCACAGAAATATACAACATTTATGCATCAGGAGAAATAAATGACACTTTCTTTATGGCTTTGGTTATGGTTCGACATTTATTGGTGAATTTATTTGACTTCTCAATCTGTCTGCACATTGTTTTTGATCTTGGAGGGGTGATCGTGAATATAAATGGCATTTATTTCTCATGTGTTGTATTGACTTTGCACTGAGTTTTGTTTTGAAGTATTACCGTTGTGCTTAATCAGCTGTTAAAGGGATAGTTCGCCCAATTCTCACCGCTTACTCACACTCAAGTGGTTTTAAACATTGAGTTTCTTTGTTCTGTTGAACACAAAAGGTGATATGTTGGAAACAAATATCCGTGGACGGCAATAGTAGGAAAAGAAAATACTATAGAAGTCAATGGGTACCTATTTTTCCAAATATCTTTATTTGTGTTCAACAGGTTTAAGTGAACAAGTGAAGTAAATAATGACAGAATAAAATTTTGTGGATGTACTGTCCCTTTAATTGCATAACTTGTGATGTGAATAGTTGTTGCTATAAGGGATACAGCTGTGGCCGGAAGTTAGCAATAATTATTTATATTATTTATTAAATTATCCATTAATTGTATTTCATTAACATCTACTCCAACCCTAAACTCAACCATCACAGTAATGTAAAAACCGTAATTATACACTAGTATACGTAATTATACTGAGTATTATTGATATTTGGGCAGCATGGTGGCGCAGTGGGTCGCGCGGTCACCTCACAGCAAGAAGCTGTGGAGTTTGCATGTTCCTCCCCGTGTTGGCATGGGTTTCCTCCGGGTGCTCCGGTTTCCCCCACAAGTCCAAAGACATGCGCTAAAGGGGAATTGGGTAAGCTAAATTGTCCGTAGTGTGTATATGAATGAGTATGAGTGTTTCCCAGAGATGGGTTGCAGCTGGAAGGGCATCCCCTGCGTAAAACATATGCTGGATAAGTTGGCTGTTCATTCAGGCAACCCCTGATTAATAAAGGGACTAAGCTGAAAAGAAAATGAATGAATGAATTACTGATATTTTTTATTAAAATACCCATTAAATAGTATTTTATTAACCGCTACCCTTAACCCAGCCATCACAGTAATGTAAAATCGGTAATTATATAGTGTTATTTATTAAATTACCCATTAAATTTTATTAACGTCTACCCCTAAGCCCAACCAACCCTCACAGTAATGTAATACTATTTATTATTGTACAGTCAGTGTGACACAAATGATGCTATATTGATGTGAGTATCCACAGCTGTATCCCTTCTAGACTTTACACTGGGTCACTTTGTTGTTGCCTCAATATTCAAATGTTTGATTGGTAACCCATGACGATATATTCCCTCTTCGTTTACTCCTGCGAGCGACTGCAGACTTTACGTCGTCATTGGCCAGTGAGTCTTAAGTGTTTCCAGATAACTCTTGAAAACATTGTGTGGAAAAACTCCAGCAGCAACGTGCGTCTGACTGGTTGACGTGATCGGCGTATCTCTCCATGGGCCTCTGTTCTGAGAATCCATTATAGCTGGCCGGAGCGGATGTCTTGCGCTTTTGACCCGCTGGAATGCCCTCCTCTTGGTCATGTGACCCAGTGACAGTGGATGGAAATACACAATCGCCGCCGTTTTTTGCTCGCTGTTGCACTGCTGCCACTTCAGCTATTTATAATGTGTGCCAGAGAATTTCCTGAGCGCATGGCTAATCTATTACAGCTTCATCCCTGAGAATAGCTCTGTTTCTGCATCACTTTTGTGCAGACGAAGCGTGCACCGTGTGAGTTGTTGTACTTTGCTTTACGCTTATATCGGGAGCGCAGCCTTCCAAAGGTCACAGATGAACTTTCTTATCTTTATGTTCACCGTTCTTCACACCAAAGATGATTTCGAGGACTGTTTTACCATGAGCTGAGATTATAAAAATGAACCAGCTGATTATGGTGTCTTGTGGAAATGAATTTAACTCATGTTATTTTGCACAATATTTACTCTGGGATTGTGCAAGGGTCAAAAGTACTACTGTATATTTAATCAAAATGGCTCAGTGATGGGATATAAGTAAAGAAATGCATAAATATTAATGTATTACACACTTATTGGTAAGGTACAGTTGAATTATGCTAATAATCTTAAAATGACCCAATAATGGCATAGGCGATTGTATGTACATATTAGTGTATTATCTCAAAATCATCTCAGATTGGCTCAATAATAGCATAGGGAATAAATTAAGAAATTAATACATAATTTATTACTCTTATTGGCATTATAGTGCAGTTGAATCATACGAATAGTCTTAAAATAACCCAATAATGACCGAGGGAAATGTATATTATTAGTGTATTTATAATATTAACATTAGTGGGTAAAACATTACAATAAGGTTTACTTAATGTTAATGTATTTACTAACATGAACTAATAATGAACAATACGTGTACAAAGTTGTGCTTGTTAACATTGGTTAATGCACAGCGAGTTAATATGAACTAACAATGTCTGACCTTATTTTCATTAGTTAACATAAGCAAAGGTGAATAGATATTGTAATAAATGTATTGTTCATTGTTTGTATATGTCAGTAAATAACTATTGAAACTATTGTAAAGTGTTACTCATTAGAGTTCATTACAAGTATAGTTTTAAAGTAGTAATAAAACAAATACATGTGTAAATGCTTTATTATTTAGAGAATATTCATAATGAATGTGCCTAATAATTATTATATGTAGGTAATTGTAAGTATTCACTCATTTTCTCCACAACAGATCTACAAGCAGATGATTTCTACCATGTTATTAACTCGGTGTACCTTCTCATCAGTGGAGAGCCTGTTTTGCATTGATTACAGGTGTCAGGTGTGTTCAGGAGGAAAGCGTGTGGTTACTTTTTTGCGTGATCTCTGTTGTAACTGTGCACTAGCCAGCTGAGCTTAAATTGAAGCAGAGCCGTCAGCCAGGAGTGAAACGCTGATTGTCATTTTTCCTGCTGAACAAAGGCTAAAAAGGGCTGCTGGCAAACAGAAAGATTAGACCCCCTGCTAAAGCCATACCTGTTGCTTCTCCACTTTAACCCTTTCACGCACGATCACACCAGTGTGATTATACTGTTAATACACACGTCATCAGCTGCATCAAATCTGACGGCTCACGCTGAGGGATACAGAAAGAGGAGCGCGCTGCATGTCATAATTCAGAATTAATCAGTGTTTTCAAACAAAAAAAGGTTATTTTAGGTTTCAGATACACAGAACTACTTGCAAAACATAACATTGAAGGTTTGTAAAATACACCCGGATGTCTGTGAAGATGGCAATAAACATCATTCAAATATAACTAGACAATTAGCTTTTTTATATGATACAGTTTATTTTACTATAACATTTACTGGTCTCTGTTAAACATCATATAAAACATATAAACATCTGAATAAACTTTCATGTTTATTCATCATTGTCTTCCGAAATGCTGTCTGATCTCTCATGCAGCATAGACTAAACAGCCCATCGGCCATCATAAAGCAAAGAATATTATGATTTTTAAACTTTTTATTTTAGTTAATTATTTTGTTGACTCTACAAAGCTCAAAATTGCAACTGTTTTTGTCGCATATGCACACGAAATTATATCTATGAGACCTCAAAATATATTTGGGAGCATTTGTGCGAGTGCGTAAAGTTGTTGCCGTGTGACCTGTTTTCACTGGATAATGTTCACTGCATGCACAGATTTAGGAGACATTTACGCAGAATGCATCTTTGCAGCTAAAAAAAGCGAAATACAGTGCTCAGGAATAGTTTAGAACAGTCATCATGTCAACTTTCTACAGTAAACAAAAGCCTGCAATGCTTGCCCCGCCTTCACACTCTTCTTATTGGCCCCCTGTTTTAAAACTGAACACGGATGGATTGGTTAATATCAGCTGCCAATCACTCAGTCAGTACCTTCTGCCTTCAGATGACAGGGAGCTGCAACTGCATAAAGATGAGAGAATGAAAGCAACACTGACAGATTTTGTTTTAGATTGCAGTTTTTTTTGTTTGTAAGTATTGATTAGTGTTGATTTCAAATGCAATAAATCTGTTAATATAACTTGTAGTAAAGGTGCTCCTAATGTTTGGTAAGTGCGCCTAATTTTTGCTGGTGCTCCTAAATTTTTGGTTCCTAAACCTTTTTACCAAGCAAAAAGGTTAATTTCAAGCCCTGAAATGTATAATGTCATTAGAAATCTTACCCTTTGTGGATCTTTGAGGTATTGATATTCTTAAAGAAGTCATTTAAGATGATTCAGTAATTGAATTTTTTATTTAATTAGATTTTCTTCGTAGCTTCTGTCTTGAACAAATTTGGGGAGAAAAAAACACTTATGTAGATTTTTATTTGGCAACACAATATATTTTCCTTACGTTAGCAAATAAGATGACCTTTCTTAAGAAGCTTTTGTGAATCTGGCAACAGGAGCTTGAAGACAGGACTTGGTTTTACATCAACTTTCACTTGCTAGTTGCTAAAGTGTAATTTGCATAGGAGGTTGTGTCTCATTTGTTTTTGTGTTGTGAAAGTGCAGTTGGAGGAAGGGTCTGACCTGCATCTGTAACACAATCTGACTCTGGCTTGACGTTTGAAGTCTCTAGTAGTCGGGCAGACTTTGATCACTTGCGCTCATAATGACAGTCTTTCAGAAGATCAAACATTGGCAGCACCTCTTCTAACGCTGATAGTCATCTTTTATGGCTCCTGCAGCTCCCAACAAAGGTTTCTGTGAGCTTTTAAACGCCCCAGAAAATACAAACTCACTCGAGTGTGAAATTCAACAAGTTGGTTAAAGGAAGCTTCGTTCTCCAGTTATTCTCTTTTCTTCAGGCGTCGGCTTGGGAAATCAAGCACTTCTGAAGTTCTGCAGAAACGAAAGGCCCTGATATGCTTCAAACAAGTTCTTTGTTTGAGGCCAAAATGAAGTTTGTAAAGGCGAAGTGTGATCATACAGGTGCAGATACATCTGTACAGCTCTGCTACTCGACTCTCCAGTTTATTCATGTTGCTAACTTATACTTGTTGATGTGTTTCTCTTGTCTGACTCTGCATTGATACGAAGCACATCAACTAAGGCAGAGTTTCAGGACACACCCACTGATTGTGTAATTGTCACCAATGGTAGCTCAAAGGTGTTTAGCAGCCAAAATGAACTCCCTAAAAACTGCTTTGGTGAGCTGTCCAAATGGACTCAAAACGAACTGTTTTGTTCGGAGATAGGTAGGTAGGTCTGTTGTGAGTAGGTCATGAGATGCATTTGTCATTGTCCAAATTCCATTCCGTTCAGTGTTTCTCAACCACATTCCTGGAGGACCACCAGCACTGCATGTTTTGGATGTCTTCTTTGTCTGTCACACCCATTACAGGTCTTTCAGTCTCTGCTAATGAGCTGATGATCTGAATCCGGTGCGTTTGGTTAATGTGCAGAGCTGATGGTCCTCCAGGAAAGTGGTTGAGAAACACTGCTATATAGGATGTACTTTTCTAATGGTGTTTAGTTAATTTACATGTAGGTAGTATGCAGTTTAAGGCTCACCCTAAGGCTACACCCTAAGGCTACATTACTCTACAACATCTTCAAAACAATCCACATGTACACATTTCCCTGAAATACTGTACTACGCTGCGTTTGGCGCCTTGTTAGTAGACAATACCTGTAGGGAAGTGACGATATGCAAGTATGTATAATTTGTCATGTGTGTCTAAATGAGTTTCTGCTTTTGGTATAGCTAATGAAGTAATCCACACTTTGCTGATGAAGTATTTGCAAACACCTGAGCAACAAAACACTACATGTACATCACAATTGTTGTGTGTTTGTTCGCTCTTGCCTTTAATAATGATCTAATAATCTAACATCTAATAATCTACCATGCACGCTTGTGTAGTCATCGTCATTTTCGGGTGTTTTCAAAAGCGTCCACTTTGTAAACAGTTTTTAGATTTGTGTGTTTTCAGCCTCAGAAAAGGGACTGAAGTTCAGTTTGTTGTTGTGTAAAAGAACAGGCAAAACATATAAAAAAGATTGCAGTTTTTGGCTGAAAACATTGTCATGTAAACGACCCCTAAATCATACTGGAGTTTTCCCAGAGGGAGACATGTAAATCAGGGCCGCGCAGACAAATATTGACTTCTGTCCCATTTCAACTGAACACTTCCCACAAGCAAATCAATTAACATGAACGTCCTCTGAGACATTGAGTCACTGTGAGCTCAGATTATGTAAAACGGGTTGAGAGGCCAACTCAAATGCTGGAAAACGCAGCAACATACATTTTATTAACTGTGCTGAGCTCAAGTGATAACTTTTTAATCAGTGTGCATCTTTTTATTTTATGGAGAATGTGAAATTACTATGAATGCAAATGATATATACCAAAATATAAAATCTTTCATACAACAGAATGAACCACAACGTTGCTGGCAAATTCATTCATTCATTCATTTTCATTTCGGCTTAGTCCCTTTATTAATCTGGGGTCGCCACAGCAGAATGAACCGCCAACTTATCCAGCATATGTTTTACACAGCGGATGCCCTTCCAGCTGCAACCCATCTCTGGGAAATGCTGGCAAATTTCAAATGCATATTCATACTAGCTGCCTACTGCATTAATTATATTTGCAATGTTTGCATTGAGCGTTTCAAAGCATTGCTCACACTTTATTTATTCATGTGCCATACTTAAATTTAGGCAGAAAGATTATTTACAGTGTGTAAATTCAAGTTAAATCAAACTAATGTTTTTAGTCATCTCAACTTGGATTAGTAAAACTGACTATTTTACACAAGTATTAACCAAGAACTCATTAAATTAATCATAAAAAAAAACAGTAAAGCCATTCAGAGTCAAGATGTGTCCTGTGATTGTTTGTTAGCTTTGGCTCATTTGTGATCAGAATTAGAGCAAACCCAGATCTGATCACTTTCGTCTTTATTCTGATGTTGTTACTGTATTGTGCATTTGCAGTGCAAAATAGACATCTCTCTATTACCTACAAGCAAATCAGTATGAACATTATTTAAACTATTTGAACATTTAAGTATTTCTAATGCTTCTAGACTATTTTGTATCACTTTTATAATTTTATTACCATTTAAAGACCTGAGATCCTCACAATAAAGCCTAGTAAAGAAACAGGTCTGGTTTAAATAGTGCTGTTGACAACACCCTGTCTAATGGATATTTGTGAAAACTGCGATTGAATGTTTCTGAAGGCACACAACAGTTCACATTTTGGCTGTCTCTCTTATCTGACCTGTTCATTTTAGCTTCGAGTCACTAATGGGTTGAATCAGTGTGCAGTTGGTTTTCCTCCAGGAACAGGATTGGGAAACACTAGTGTATAGTAGGGCTGCATGATATTGGAAAAATCTAACATTGTCATATTTTGTTGTTCTGCGAAATATGAATACAATTTCACCAGATTACTATTTGGAAAGAATTGATCATTTAAGATTGAATGGGATGATTCTGTAGTGCAGTGCGTCTGCATAAAATATAATAAACCATCTACAAGCATGGATAAATACAAAAAAGACTAATATACAAATCAAATAATCAGTGTTTTATTGTTTCGTAAGTTGTCTAACTTTATTCAGGTATACAGTAATTGAAAATCAAATGTAAAATAATACTGCATAGACTCCGTTGTATGAACAATTCCATACAATTAGTTGTTTAAAGTTACAATCATTACAATTTCTTGTGGCCAAATGCTTTTAAAATCCTCATACAATCGCAGATGCATATGATAAATTATAATCCAGACACAACATTGCATATCCTGCGATTGTGAATGATCACATTGCGACATCGATGCTGAAACCGTATATTGTGCAGGCCTCGTGTATAGTTCATCAGTTGACTCCAATTGATGATAAATGAATCTGCAATAACTTTGACAATAGTGGCAGCACCAGCACAGATACGCTATCATGTGTCTGGACGTTTACTGTGCACAACCTTTTCTCTATTAGCAGCTCCAGTCCTGCCAAAAACAGTGATGTCAGCGGCGTTGCCATGGCGCGCTGACAGACGAGCTGAAACATGCCAGTCGGGAAAATAGGCCGCTTGTTTTGGGAAGTACCTCCGAGCTTTATCACTGGTTTACTCCAGTGAATGCATGCATGAGTTATTTTCTGAGGCTCCAGTGTGAGAGAGGACACCTGGTTGGCTTATTTATTTATTTTTTTTACCATTTCTATTTATCATTTTACTCTGTAAATAAGTGTGAAATCCAGGTTTGGCATAATAAATGGCTCTTATAAAGTTTCCCAGGCTTAGAGAAGCTCGTCCCAAGTGGAAAGTCCCATTGGAGAGTGCGTGCCAGTTGTAATTTTCCGGCCTAACTCCTACACAGTGGCTTGTAAATGTACCCGCTGCCCTTGTACAGTAGCTCGTATGACCGAGTATTCAGAGGAATCTTTTAGCACTGTGTTGTAATGACACTTTAAGGGGCTTATTGCATTTACTGTGCTCGTATGTTATAGATAAGAGGTTTCTAGTGCAGTCTAATGACCTGTGGAAGCAACTGTTTGATTGCAGACATGAGGCAAAGATTGAAGGAATTTACAACACTGTAAAAAACGCTTGTCTTATTTACAGTTTTGTCTTGTTTGTGGTCCAAATATCTTAAAATACTTAAAATCAAAAAGCATTTTCTAGACAAGTAAAAAATACTGGTTTGTTTTCAGAAATAATTGAGTTTTTCTTAAAAATAATCTGCCAATGGGGTAAGCAAAATGATCTTCTTTCAAAGAAAAAACAAAGATTATAATATTTACCCCATTGGCTGATTTATTTGCTCATTTTAAGGAAAAAAATCACTTAATTTCTGACATTATTTCTGAAAACAAGATTGCTTCTTTATTTAAGAATTTTTAGATATTTGGACTAGAAACAAGACAACTTTATGTACGAAAAAGCACTTTATTTTTTGCAGAGAATGCAACTATTGAGGCTTTTACTTCACCCAAAATTGAAAATGATGCCATTATTTACCTACCCTTCACTTCTTCAAAAGCTATTTGAGTTTCTTTCCTCTGTCGAACACAAAACAAGTTATTTAGTTATGCTGCCACTTGTTGACTTTAATAGTTTTTTCCCCATACTATGGAAGTCGATGGGTGAAAGCAACCAACATTCTTCAAAATATATTCTTTTATGTTCGACAGAAGAAAATTATGAATGATCAAAACCACATGAGGGAGAATTAGTGTTGCCAAAATATTGATATTTCAATAAGTATCCATCCTGGAATATTTAAAACCATAGGATACTGCTTTTGGTTAGTATTAAAACTGGCTTTGCTCTCTCATGCTATCTTCTCAGTTTTCTAGTAGTATCGAAAATGGTGTAGAATATTGATATTTTTCCTGGTATTTTATCAAAATTAGAAATTCCAGTATCATGAAAACACTAGGGAGAATAAATGATGAGAGAATTCTGTTTTCAAGTCTGTATTGCATTCGTAATATTTAGTTTTTCACTAACATGGAAGATGCAATAAAGAGACAGTAATTTCTAAGCAAGGACTGAGCTTATCATGGTTGCTTTAAATCTGTAATTTTATGATTTCTGTGATTTAAAAGTCAACATCAAAGGAATTGTGTGTATTGACTGGAAGCTTTCATCTGCAATATAATGTTGGACTCTGCTAATGTGGGTTTGAGTGGCCTGTGCTGATATTATGAGAGATTATGAAAAAGTATGCAGATGCTAGAACCTGCCTATACGCATGCGCGACGTCGTAAATTGTATGGCAAGTGTAAACGCATGAATCAGATATGGGACATAATTAAAAGGACATGTAAACGGACAGGCAAAAAATCTAATATAAGCAACAAATCAGAATTGGCATCAAGACCTGACAGTGTAAACGGGGCCTTAGTGTTATTTTCATTCTCTCTTCTTTAGCGATTTACATTTTCATAGCTGTAGCGCCCCGTCACCTGAAGGCAGAAAGCATTGAGTGATTGACAGCTGAGATTAGCCAATCTGTTCACATTCAGTTCTAGAGCAGTGGGCCAATCAGAAGAGCTTGAAGGCTTTCAGTCTGCTTAAAGGGAGAGTTCTAGGCATGGCCTGGTATAAGATTAACAGTATGGTAATCTTGGATGAAAATATCACGGTATTGTGATTACTGCTCTGAAATGTGTTCTTTTTACATGTCTGGGTGAAAAACAGCAGCTTTTCCCCCATTGAACACACTATATTTTATTTTAAGAAACATTTATAATATTTTGAAGCAGTGAACATGTCAGGCTGAATAATTAAAATAAATGATTGACTTCTGCTGTCTTCATTAGTTTCCAACACAGATTTCTTTACAACGTAAGAAGGCATCTTTGGAGGTCTTTCTGTCTGTGGATATAAAGTAAAGCCGCTGCACTGTTCAGCTCTACAGCATGCTGGATGTTGGTGTAAAAGCTCATTGTTTTTCAGGTGTTTGCTAAATCATGGGCTGAGCAGTAGCTTTTGATGTAGATGCTCCTTTTCTGCTGGAGATACTGTCGCCCTAAAACATACATTAAAAAAACACGTTCATATACCGCAGGAATGGTATAACAGAGTTTTAGCGGTTTTAAAACCTTGACTTTTCCAAAACCATGCTAAACCTTGAAACCGGTTATCATCCCATGCCTAATATACAGTAAGAGTAGTATTAATGGAGGCTCTTTTGTGTTTTGTGTAGGAGAGGCGGCTCTGAGAGGCGAGTCCAGAATGCAGTCTCTGTCATCTGCAGTTAGCAACCACCGGACCGGCCCTCCTCCCATCAGCCCCAGCAAGAGGAAACACAGCGCGGACCAAGCAGACGACGACATCGACTGCAACAGCGAGCATGTGGCCAAGATGAGCCGCCTGTTCGCCGCACAGCTGTAAGTGGAACCAATTAACATCATGTGTCTCATTCTGGGTGCATCCGACAGCTTGTGTCCCAAATCTGCTTTACAAACTCTATCATTCTGCTTAAAGGGAGAGTTCTAGGCATAGGATTCTGATGGGATGATTATTTTGGATACCAATATTACTCATTGGTATTATATTGTCAATTATATTGTCATTACTGCTCTAAAATATCATCTTTTTTAATCTCTGGATAAAAAAAGAACTTGTCCCCCATTGAACACAATATATTTTATTTTAAGAAATATTTTGTAGTAGTAAACATGTCAGGCTGAATAATTAAAGTAAATTATTGACTTCTGCCGTCTTCATTAGTTTCAAAAACACTGATTTCTGTACATCTTGAAAAGGCGTCTTTGGAGATCTTTCTTTTCCTTGAAACCGGTTCTTTTCCCATACCTAGATAGTTCGCACAATATTTAAAACAGAAGGTTTCAAGTCTGAGTTTGCTTCTTCTGCTCAACATTAAAGATGTTTTGACGGATGTTTGAAACCGCTTGCCTTTGACATCAATAGTAGGGGGAAAAATTCTAGAATTGAAGTCAGTGGCAACATTCTTCAAAATATATTCCTTTGTGTTTCTACAGAAACTCCAACAGGGTTAGAAGTGGAGTAAATGATGACAATTAAATTTTGTATATATATTTTATTGCATTTTAATTTCCAGTTTACCACAGAGAAAGAAGAAAAATGAAAGAGGGAAAATCTAAAAATAAAACAACATCAAAACAGACGTCTCAGTATTTTGCATTAATATACATTATGACCTCCTTATTCATCAAACACATTTTCAGCCACATTTTAAGAACAATTTGAAAGATCCTGATACACCTTGTATTTATTTCTAAATATATAAATTTTTTATTGTCATATCTGTAACAACTTATAAATAAAACTTAACCTTTAACTTTTAACTTAACTCTTTTCTTTTCTTTCAGCCAACATCCTTTATTTGGTGTGCATGCATTTTTCCAATTTAAAGAAATGAGCCATTTAGCTTGAGGAATGCATACATATATGAATATATATACAGTCTTTTTTTATTTAGCTTGATTTCTTTAGGGTATAAATGAGTAAAAACAACCAGAGATGACCATGAAATGCATCTTTTCTATCATCCCTTTCACTTCTTTCCAAAAATGTAAAATAAATTCCACACTCCCACACACAATGCAGTGGAGTATTTTTGGATGAACTGCCCCTTTAAACGAGGGCCGTGCAGATGGTGTTTCTGCAGAAAGAGCGTCGGGAATGTTTGGGAATGTGCTGAAGGAATTCCTGGCATTCTGGTGCAGTGAGCGGAGCACATGGGCTGTGTGTAGAGTCTGTCCGTGCCCTCGTGGTAGAGCGATGAACATTCCCAGCATTCCTGCCCCACTCCGAAGACACGAGATGTGCTGTTCGGCAGTCAAAGACACACTGGAGCTCGGATTATTTATGACTACCAGTTTGCTTGGTAAATTAGGACCCAAGTGCAGGAGAACAACAGAAGCTCAGACGCCCTGTTAGCATGGCCAGTGTAGTGTGATTTATTTTCAGTATAGGGCTGAATTGATTTTAGGAGATCATCATTAACACTTTAGGCACCAATTCTCACTATTAACTAGTGGCTTTATTACCTGCCTACTGGTGCTGCAAGATACTGGAAAATCTAACATTGCTATATTTTGTTGTTCTGCAATTTATATATTGCAATATGAATATATTTTCAGCAGATGGCTTGAATATCTCTATGTGGAAAGACTTTATCATTTTAGATGAATCAGGTTGATTCTGTAGGGAAGAGTGTCTGCATAAAATCTAATAAACAATCCACAAGCATAGAGAAATACAATAAAGAAAAATATACAATTGAAATAAACAGTGTTCTATCGTTTTACAGCAGTATTCATGTACTGCATATGAATAATACAAATATTTCTCATGCCTGAATGCTTTTAAAATCACCACAGGCCTCAAAAACATATGCAAATGATGCATTTTAATACAAACTCAAACATTGCACATCCTGCGCTGTGACTATTGCGAATGATCACATTGCGAGATCGACGCTGAAACCATATATTGTGCAGCCCTACTGCCTACACTCAAAAATATCAGTGCTGCTTGTTCAAACTACTTATTTAAAATGAGCTGAAACAACAATTCTGAAGATTTTCTACAAGAATACAAATATCCAGGCTTGTCATCTGAAGGTTTTGTACAGTGGAGATTTACCATTAAAGCTCAAACGTGTATAAAATGATCATCTTTGAGTTTAAACCTCTGGTCAGTCAACTATGACTAGGATATTCCTTTAGCAATAGTGACGCATCTCTTGCTTGAGGTTTGTGTTTCAAGAATGTTCAATCCACTTAAATTTGGTACGTTAACAATCTATTTTTGTTGGGACAACATGAATAAATTGTGTGAAACGCTAAAAATTTTTTACTGTTTATTATTAAGACAATAACCTTTTATTAGTACTTATAAAGGGTAATCTTGTTCTACATTCATAATCCTACCCAAAACCTAAACGCATTAAACTGCTACTTTAATAGCTACTAAGCAGCTAATTAGTCATTTATTGAGCTAAAAGGCATAGTTTTAGAATTGTATCTTTAAAATAGTGACCAAATAATCAATTTGGCCTCACGGTGGTGCAGTGGGTAGCACATTCGCCTCACAGCAAGAAGGTCGCTGGTTCGAGCCCCGGCTGGGTCAGTTGGCGTTTCTGTGTGGAGTTTGCATGTTCTCCCCGTGTTGGCGTGGGTTTCCTCCGGGTGCTCCGGTTTCCCCCACAAGTCCAAAGACATGCGGTATAGGGGAATTGGGTAAGCTAAATTGTCCGTAGTGTATAAGTGTGAATGGGTGTGTATGGATGTTTCCCAGAGATGGGTTGCAGCTGGAAGGGCATCCGCTGCGTAAAAGATATGCTGGATAAGTTGGCGGTTCATTCCGCTGTGGCGACCCCAGATTAATAAAGGGACTAAGCCGAAATGAAAATGAATGAATAATCAAATTTTTCACACCAATATTGTGATTTTAATTAATCAATTAGTCATTATATCGTGCCAGCACAATATTAGTATTGTGAAATTAATAACAATCTTCCTAAAATAAATATTTTACACTTAAAATAAAATCAATCATTCAGTCTTAGTTTTAGCAGTTAATTATTTAGATCAGTTTTCTCAGTCACCTAAATAATTACAATCAATCAGGTTGACCTTTCGTGCAAAGCTTTTTTTTAATGCATCACTTAACTACTTTAGCAATCATTCATTTCTGCAATAATTTGTGCATATAAATACTTACTAGACTTGCTTTTCAAATGTGTGCATTGTTGGACTACATTAAAATGTCTACATTATATATAAATAGGACATCTCGATGTCAGAAAATCCAGAAATCTGTAACATTGTGCTTCCTCTGCAAGCTGATTTACTCTTGTGTGTCACATGACCACAGTGGAATCAACTTTTGCAGTATAAAAGTTGCATTTTACCGTATTGAGATGATTATATTGTGATTAGACTCCAATGTCTTTGACCTTCAGTCTGCATTTTAAACTTCATCTGAATAGATTTGGTAATGCTCTTCGCTCTCAGATACACAAACGCTATTTGATCCTCGTCCTCCTCTTGGCAACCCGTCAGAACTTGTTGCCAGATTGAAAGATTTCATTCTGCTGCTCTCAGCACCAGCAGGACCTGATCTGGCTTTAGGGCGAACTGTACTTTCATAACAGTGACTGCTCTTTTCACCAGTTTTAGCTCAGCAACATCATATTAAATTAGATTAAATGAAGAGGGTGTATTACTGAGTTCACACCTAAAAGCAGCAGCAGGGTACTGTCACTTTAAGAGCCGCATGCATCCAATTTACTGCTACACGTTTTCATTCTCATAATCATATGGTGCAATAATTTAGTTTTTCTCGATTTATTGTATTTCCATAATCACTGGAGGACAAAATCTAAATTTAATTTTGATTAATTATATATATTTGTATTGATCAATTTATAGATTTTAAACTTTTATATTTATCGAAACCAGCAATGAGTAATTTGACAGTCCTACTTTTGATTTATTCATTAAAAATTCACCCAAGTCCAGTGATGTGATGTTTCTAAACAAATTAAATATTTATGATGGAATTACACAGAAATCATAAGGCCCTGTATTGGTTTGTGGTGGGGCTTTTATGCCATTTATTTTTCTTAGACACACAGACGTTAACATTTCTTGTTTGTCAAGCATACATTTAGTCATTTAGCAGACGTTTTTGTCCAAAGAGACTAACAATTGAGGAGGATTCAGCATTTACTATTACTACTACTACTACTACTACTACTACTACGTGTATAAATGCATGAATTCCCCTCTGCGTTCTCTGTAATGTTGATCAGGACGGAGGTGAACGAGTGCCTCTGGATTGTTTTTGTTGGGAGTTTGCAGCTGAAACCGGACACCATGGGCTCAGGTTTTCCTAAAGAAGGGAGCGAGCGAGCGAGTGGGGGCTGGGAAAACTCTTCCTCATCAACTCAACATAAGCTTTTGTCCAGCCGCGGAAAAGTTATTTCAAGCATTTCTGGCACAAATATTGTCAATGAGTGTTGTTGAGTTATCTTATAGGCAGGCCCACACAGAAATCTGCAGATTGTTAACCATCATCGAGTATTTATTTGTGTGCCAGTGTATATTTATTCAGTTTTTATGTTCACTTCAGTAATATTACATTGACTAATGTACAAATGTTTACAGTGCTCATCATAAGAGTTTTGAATACTTTTATTAATTTCTCAGTGAATATAGACCGTATATTTTGGTGCATTTAATCTAAGCAGTTTTATTAAACAGTTATATTATATTAAACAATATATATATTAAAGTAAGAGTTTAGTCACAGAATATTTTAGAAATGGAAATATTAATACATTTAATTCAAATTATTGCATTTGTTCATGTTTCTTACTGTTTTATTTAATATTTTCACCAACATGTTAATTTGTATGTTGCAATTTTTGGACTGATCTTCAGTTTTGTTGATCAGTTGTGTCTTTGCTACTGACTAATCTAATGTATCTGCACAAATATATTACTGTAAGTCATCCTACAGAGAATATTAATGTAATAGAGAGATCTGTGAGGGGTCAACTCATTTCTGCTGAGCACTGTAAATTATTTGTTTACAATACAGTTTTTAATGTAATATTTTCTGTCTTTTAGTAGAAGTTATTGTTTATTATTTATTTATGTTTTAAGATTTTAGTTACTCCAAAAATCATACAAGTTTTGCACACAAATAGCAAAATAAAAGTAAAATAGTAGGTTTTATTTACTGTTACTATACTATTACTATACTCCCAAAATCATTCTGCATAATTTTATTTATTTACTTATTTGATGATTTATTAAATTACAATATTCTGTCCAGAAATGGGCAAAAATGTCCACAGATTGTGTCTTACCCTAGTTATAGATTAAGCTTGTGTTTAATCTGTAGTTGTTCGTATGCACTCTGTCCATGTGTTTGTTATTGTATGTTTCAGTCTGGTCTTCTCTGTCAGTGCCAGACTAAACAGTTTAAACGCAGAGAGATAAGACTGTTCATTAGCAGCAGCGAATCAACCCACGAAAGACTCATAAATGCAGAAACTCAGGCAGACATATTGTTCTGTAGTGGGCTTGGTGTCAGGGTGGGGGCCATTTTCTCATTTTCTCTGCTGCCATGAAAACAAAGGGCCTCTTATCCAGTCAGCCCACTGCTTGCTCCGGCTTGTCCCGCTGGAGACGCCAAAATAAGAGTCCCTGTAGTGCACTAAATGACTGAAAATAACATCTTTCTTCTAAAGTGTCCACGCTTCAGTAGTACTTTTTAATTTATTTTATTTAGGCATTCCTGTATAGACGTGTGCAAGGATTGTAGGGCTGTGCAGTATATCAAAGTATTGCAAATGTGTGTATTGCAATATTCATACTACTACTACTAGCTATTAACTTCTACGTCTAACTACTAACTTCTACTGCTACTACTACTACTAGCTTTTACTACAAGTTACTAGCTACTAAATTCTATTACTACTACGTTCTACTAGCTACTAACTTCTATCTACTAACTTCTACTATCTACTAACGTCTACTTCTAGATACTAACTTCTACTATCTACTACTAGTAGTTGCTAACTACTACTACTAGCTACTAACTTCTACTACTACTACTACTACTACTACTACTACAATTTTCTAGTAGCTACTAACTTCTACTAGCTATTAACTTTAACTTCAGCTCCTTCACTCTTAATCACTGCATAAATCTGCAGATGTTTCACAAAAAACTGCACAGAAATAATAAAAAGGTTGCAGGTTCTGCCTGACCCTATAACAATAAAAAATATATACATTGCATCCCATATTGAATATTGCATATAGTATTTTTCATCCATATCGCACAGCCCTGAAGGAAAGCCATCTGATTTGCGAGCATCTCCTGGATCTGGGAATAATCCGTGGTGGCCTGTGTGTGTTCCTGCTGGGAACCTGGAAACTGCGTCTTTCTCATGCATCCACAGCCAGAGTCACGAGAAGGCACTGCCAGCGTGGTTAGGATTTATGAAATAATGTTTTTCTGCTAACTTTTATATATAAACAAACACCGGAGCGGCTCGTTTGTGTTTGGATTGTAATTTGTCAAAGTAGTGCAGTCTTAAGTTAGCCACGCGCTTTTACCAATGACACGCAGTGTGCTCCGGATCCAAACTCTGAAACTGACATTTACCTTTCTGGCTGCTGCATTAACCACAGCGGCCTGAAATAATCAATGTGCCAAAATGTAATTTCAGTAACCACATTTTATATGCACAACTGGGAATGAAGTCATTAATGAACAGAAATGCGGTAAATAAACTAGCGCTGCTCAATATTAAGAAAATCTGGTATAGTGATATTTAGGTTTTTTATCTGGTATAATTTGCAATTTTTTTTATATATTGTTTCTATATGTTATATACAGTGCTCAGCATATATGAGTGCACCCCTCACAGATATCTCATTTAGATGAATATTTTATATAGGATGCCTTATAATATTGTATTTGTGCATATACATAGGGCTGCACAATTCTGGCTAAAATGAGAATCACGATTTTGTAGATGGAAAAAATAACAGTTAATATGAGTCGGCTATTATTATTGTTTATTCTCAAACGTATGGTAAAACAACAATAATAATAGGCCTATGTGTAGGTCTACGGTTGGTTAAAATGCTACATTTTGTATAGACTTGGAATGGTGGACTTGAATAGACTTTATATTGGTCCTGGTCATTAATGCACATTAAAGTGATGACATCAGAATGCTGTTATTCATAATTCTAAAGTTAAATTATTATGTTTGAGACGTATGCTTGCTATTTGTCATTGACTACATTATTAGACCATTTTTTTCACTGGTAAAATGAGACATTTGTCATTATCAGATTCCCTCTTGCATTATATTCAACATTATATAGACTAGAGTAGTTATAGTGACACTGTAAAACATTTATTTTCATGCACAACACTGTTCGCTATGAAAGAAAAAACATATCAAATGCTAGTCGTAATCATAGCTTTAAAATGTGATATGATCATTTAAATGGCGTGTGTGGTTTCGTTTCACTTTCACTGGCGAGTGCAGCTCATGTCATGGCTGCCGTCACTTTGAGAGAGAAAAAACATACATGCAAATCCTATTTCTTGTGCGGCTCCCAAACGATCACTCTGTGCAACAAACTGAACGTTAGTTAGTACTTTATTACCTGTTATTCACAGCCTGTGCAGCTTCTGTTCACTGAAGTATGCATCATTCGCGGGCGTCCTCTCAGTAGTAAACAAACAGCTCACGTGTGATTTCGCAGCCACGAATGCATCATTACATGAAGACAGAAATGGCATTTTTGGGTGAATTCTACCTTATAAATACAGTATGTGACAATTTTACCACCATTTGGAGGTGTCCACATTGCTGAGCAACGTATTTAAAACAACGTGAAGACTTGTGTGACCGCCCTTATGCTTCTCTCGAACTTGAAAATATAATTGGCTGAATTGTAGAGATACTGGATTAAGATCGTGTGGGAGGTCGAATCGAGATCGCAATCTTTTTCCGATTAATCGTGCAGCCCTATTAGTCAGTACTGAAGCCAAATCTGGAGCTAATCTAACAAAATAACTCATAGCAGTCCAAAAATTAGTAGCCCAAATTTATATGTTCGGGAAAAATATTAATTATAAATAAAATAATAAAATAATGTTATTTTAAATAAAATAAAGAAATAAATAATAATAAAATTAAAAAATAGCAATATTTTGCATGAATTTAAATGTTTTATCTTTGTTTATAAAGATGTTTGGTGACTAAATTATAATTATAATAAATATATCAGTAAAATACATCTGTTCTGCTCAAATGCATCAAAATATATGACCCATATTCACTGTGAAATGGATAAAAACATTCATTTTCAAAATTGGGTGTATTTATTTATGCTCATTTATCAACTGTAAAAATGGTACTGCTTCCCAACACAATAAACAACAGCACCAATAGAGAATGCATGATTATATGCTATCATGGGTTTACAATCAAAAAATGAGATTATAATGGAAGTCAATGGGGCAAAAACAGCCACAAACACAACCCAAGGCGAGTCAGTTTCCCCAGTGTGCTGTTGAGTTTTTGAAAACTTTATAAGCGTTTTCCCAAAATATGAGTCAAAGTAAGATTTGTCACCAAAAATCATTGCATTTGCTGAAACACAGAGAGAGCTGAGGCCAAATTAAGACTAAAATCACCCCAGAGTGGATCAAAACATCCCCAACATAATAGTTAAAGTAAAACTTTGTAATTATTTGTTGCTGGTGCTGTAAATGGGTGTGATATTGAGCAGCGTGAATACTATCAGATGAAGTATTTCCACTGTTTGCATCCTGTGGTTCTGCCTTCCTCGCCTTGATTTCTCCCAGATGTTTCCTGTATCTTTGTGGGCGAGCGTCCAGCGACTTGAAGGAGAAATAAGAGAGAAATCCTCCTGCCAAGATTGTGAGGTTTTGCCGCACTGCTATGAAATGCAATTATGAGAAAATGTCCCTGGTTTTATTGGCCTGCATCTGTGACTAAAGTGAGTCTTGCGGAGTTCACATCACTTCTATAAAGTCTGGATCCGACCGCCCACCCTACTCCTGTTTCATACTGTGTCAGTGTAAAAGATGGTTGTTCGCTTATTTATTTTTTGTTAAACTCCTTATAATCATAATAAAGTAGGAAGGTTTGCATGTGGTTCTTGTACATTGATTTAAATAAGTAGATTATTGTGGGAAAGCTAGTTTAAGATGCTACAGTTCATTTCGCTGATTGTTTTACCAAACCCAAGACCTTGACAAGAAATGCACAATGGCTTCTTTCATTGATCAGAGCACTTAGAGGGAGTATTTTTAAGAGAGTGCAGTTATTTTTTATATATTTAGCTCTTTTTATTGCCAATGTTTAAACAACTTAAACATGAAATTTAGTTTGAGTCATAATAAAAGTGTCATTTAAATTGTCACTTTTTATTTTTGTCAAAATATTTTAAATGTTGAACCCTGTAGCCATTGACATCCATAGGTGTAAAATTAAATATTATGAGTGTCAATGGTTACAGGCTTCCAACAGTCTTTAATACATCTTCATTTGTGTTTAACCAAAAAATAATCTGATTTGGAACAAAGAGTAAATTGTCCATTTTAATTCTTGGGTGAACTGACCCTTTAATTCAAACACTCCCATAGCCAGAGTATCACAGGCTATATCAGATGCTTTCTGGGTTGCTGTTCTCATTCATTTATTCAGTTTATTATGTTTTTGAGTGGAAAGAGCAGCACATTTACATATTAGTAATGTTTTTTCCCTATTTATTAAAACTTTAATTAATATTTTCCCTCAACATATTTATTTAGCTGCAGTAATTTTTGGACTGATCTTCAGTTGTTTGTTAGATTAGTTCATCAGTTTTGTTTTTGGTACCGTCTAATCTAATGTACATGCACAAATATATTACTGTATATATTACATATTTACTAAATAATCTTACATGTTCATCAGTATATATCACTGTAAAGGCCTTTACAACTACAACATCACAACTACTGTAGAAATTATATATATATATAATTGTTTTGTCTTGCTTGTATGCAACATTGCGTGTGACTGGCACAGTGCTACGAGTGAGCAATTACTTACAGTGATATTGGGAATTATGCTGGCCAAGCATTTGCTTTTCATGTACTTGTGTTTGTGTAGTATGCTTTAACTCATGTGTTCATGAATGTTTGGGTTGTTGCATGAGTTCATCAACACGCAGATTTCAAACACATTTACACATGCACAGTATAATGTTTCAGCATCGACATCTCAATCACTACTGACTATAGTGACTGCAGTAGTCACATCGCAAGATCTGCAATGTTGAGGTGGATTATAATAACCAGCCACCACAGTTCAGGACATGTGATTCGTGGGGTCATCGTAACGTTTGACCCTAATAGAGTGAAAGATTTTAATTTAGATGTGTTTTTAAGACCTGGGACTGACCAATGTCAAGCAAATTTAAATCAATAAGTTATATAGTTTGTATAGTCTTTATTGTATAAATAAATGCATTTAATCTGTTAAAGCTTTTCAGTGTTATTTTACAAATGATTATTACATTTCTTTACCTCAATACTGTTAGATTCCACAGAAAACCTTAAAATGTGGTTCATTTAATTCATATCTTTGTATGTTGTATTGGTCTATGCTTGTAATTTGGTTATTATATTTTATGAATTGCATCCAGATAGTGATTTTAAATGCATATATGTTGCAGACAAACCAAAAGTATTGCAATGTAAATATTGTTTCCAATATTGTGCATTATTCTGAATCCCAAGCCACTGCAGAGCTGCTGGTGGGTTTAATAATCCTAAACAGACTGGGAAATACATTTTCTTGAAGCAAAGAGTCTTGAAAGCACTTAGGGAAAATTGCCAGAAGGTTTTAGCTCACATCTGAGAGGAATAGCATGAAAGATCTTGAGGAAGAAAAAAAGAGACTCTTTGCTGTTTGTTTTTGAAGGATCTTTATTGAAGAGGCTTTCAGCAGGTTTCTCTCCATATTCTCTCAGATCTGACAATACTGCTGACATTATGATGTCTGAACTCCTCATAGCTGTGTGTTTAACTGTGCATCACATTAGCTAAATAACTGATAATAGTAATGAAGCACAGAAGTCACGTTCAATTACAATTACAAACCCGTGTCCAACATGAGCATGCGGGAAATTTACAGTTGTGGGGAATTAATTCATTCATTTATTTTGATTGAAATGACTAGATTTGCCTGTGTAAATGTGCATAAATTAAAGTTAAATGGATTTGTACCTTATTGGATGATGCTTGGACATTCGCTTAAAATGATATATAGCATAAAATGAATAGTTAAATATGTAAATTATTATACATTAAGACCCTCACCACTCCCATGTCACTCCTAATACATAAGTCTGGCTTTCTCAGGTACGAGATGGTTATTAAAGTCCAAAACTTTAAAGATGCACGACATTTTTGCATTACTTAATATTTTATAGTTGCTTTTTGGTGTGTAAACAGTGTAAAACTGTCCTACTAAACTACTAAGTCCAATGCATTCATAGCAAAAGGTCTGTGTTGTTTCAAGGGTGATTTTTCAGATTTGATTAGATCATTTATGTATGAAGTTTTGTCCTAATTATGAAATAAATGTAGAAAAGCAAGTTTACAATAAGCCAACATTAAATGAACAAAGAAAACGCTTGATTGCAGACACCCTTGAACACTACAGTAGTTTATGAACATATAAAAGCAAACTAAAAGCTTATAAGGTGTAAATTGAATGCTTGAATTAAGTGTGAACATTTTTATAATGCTGTTTCACAAAAAAAGATGACTGCAGCTTCACAATCAAACATATACAGAACACATTTGTTTTCAATAACAGCCTGCTGTTTACTCTGAGACTTTTAAAATGGGTCTACTGTGGTGCTGTCGTTATATCTCAGCTTCTTTAGTAAACGTATAGTGTGTGTGTGTGTGTGTGTGTGTGTGTGTGTGTGTGTGTGTATGGTAAAGGTTGATCTCGCAGAGGAAGGGATTGTGAAGGAGTAGTTTCTGACAACAAGACAGATTTCCTTCCACTGCTTTCCATTAGTTGTTGTGAGGACAGTAATTTCCGGTGGACGTAACCGTTCACTTGTGGATGCTTCTCCTGCCAATTGCGTTGCCAAGTAACAGACAATTTCAACAGGGATCGCAGCAGAGGCTGGAGTAAATCCTGAAGCTGGAAAACGCTTACCATACTCAGACCTTTATTTATTTACTTTATTTATTTAATGGTCAAATAGAAAAGTTAGTAATGAAGAAATATAAATAATTAAACATTCTTAAGTCTTACAACAATCATTTATTAAAGCCTATGGCATATTTTTCATATTCTGTGTTCTCAAATTCAGTGTTTTCTATTCAAATTATTAATGATTCATGTTTGTTTATTTATTTATTTATTTATTTATTTACCTGAATTTTTTTTAACTTTTTTTTATGGTGAATTTTAAAGTCATTAATGGAAAGCATGAATAATTAAACACATTTATTAATCTTCAACAGATTATTATAATATTTATTTTTTTCAGGGCCTATGAACCTTTACTTATTCAGTTTTGTTTGTAATTCAGTGTTTTATTTAAATTTTTTCTATTTTATTTTCTTGGACTTTTTATGGTAAAATGTAAAGTTAGTTACAGAAAGCACGAGTAATTAATTCATTACTCATCAACAATAATTGATAAACACATTTGATAATCAATGTTTTCTGCTTTACATTTTACCATAATAGTTCTAGAAACTTAAACGGGTAAATAAAAGTTAGTAATAAAGAAACATGAATAATTAAACATGTATAAGTCTTTCAACAATCATTTAATAAAGGTGTAAAATAATAAACTATATGAAATCCAACCTGAAATCTCAAACAGAATTTTAAGATATTTTAAGACTAGATTTGATCAAGTGATATTTAGCAGATGTCGTATTGGACATACAAGACTAACCCATGGCTTTTTGCTTAAAGATGAAGACCCCCTCAATGTTTTGCACAATTCCTCTTACTGTAAAGCATATTTTACTGGACTGTCCTGCTTTTAATGATCCCAGAAGACTTTTTATGAAATGAACTCTCTTAAGGACATTTTTAACAAAGTGACACCAGGAAAAATATTAGAATTTTTATCATATATTAACGCTAAAAATCTTTAATTTATGTATTCATTTGTAAGTTGTTTTTAATTGTATATTTATTATTGAAATGTTCTTGCCATGAAAATAGCCTTGGTTCCATTAAATTAAAAACAAACAAACAATTTATTAAAGGTGTAACATTTTTATTTTAGGGCCTATGACATATTTTTCATATTGTGTGTTTTTCCCTCAGTGTTTTCTATTTAAATTATTATTGATTTATTTATTTATTTTATTTAACTGGATTTTTTAATGGTAAATTTTAAAGTTAGTAATAGACAGCATGAATAAAACACACTTATTAATCTTATAATATTTATTTTTAAGGTTTGAACACACTTTTCCTATTCAGTTTTATTTTCCACTTTTTTTATTTACATCTTTCTAGATTCCATGTTTTATTTCTATTCTTATTTACCTGAATAATGTTTTTCCTGTTTTATTTTCTTGGACGTTTTATGGTGAAATGTAAAGTTAGTAATAGAAAGCATGAGTAATTAATTCATTAGTTATTTACCAACAATAATTGATTAAAAGTTAAACCTTTGATTTTAGTCCCTTTGACATCCTGTTCTGTTCTCATAATCTGAGTTATCTACTTTAGATTTTACCATAATAGTCCAAATCCAGATAAATAATAATAATAAAAGTTAAAACACTGAATAAAAAAAGTTAAGTTAGTAAATAGAGAAAGCATGAATAACTACAATAACATTGTTCTTCAGCAATAACTGATTAAAAGTTAAACACCTTTTATTGTTAGTCCCTATGACATCTTACTCTGTTCTCAAATTCAGTGTTTTTCATTTTAAGCTGAGACTGTCGTAAATCTGTAGCGTTTCTCCTCCTGAAGGTGGACCAAACTCACTGATTGCACTGAAAGCATTTCCTTCAGATACCTGATTATAGTTTCAGTGGCTGTTGTTGGGCTGTGTTTTGTGCCGCTGAAGGGTATTAAGTTCTGTTCTCTTCCTGCGCAGCACAGACGAAGCCCTTTCAACGCTGCTTTCGGCCCCTCGCTGGGCCCCCGCGCTGCTGGCAGCAGGAGAGCGATCCTTCCGGAAGGGTGGATGGCTTGTGTGTGTGCTTGTGTGTGTGCGTGTGTGCTTCTCTGTGTGTGTGTGTGTGTGTGTCTATTCTTTTAAGAGGGAAAAGAAAAACAGGAAAGGAGGTCGGCGGAGGGAAAGGGCCTTTTGTAAGCAGCGATCTGAGCTAATGTAGAGTTGTGAGAGCAAATGGAACAAAACTGTCTGTGAAACAATGCAGATTACGGGCTAAACGAATGCTGGAGCGCTAGCAGTGTTGACTAGCGGTGGGAGAAACGAAGCTTTTCAGAGCTTCGAAACAATTTAATCAATTGAGTCGCAGAGTTTGAAACACCACATGCTCAAGACATCTGATGGTCAAAACTGTAAATCCAACAAACTAAGAATTCTCTAACATATTATGAACTTTCAATGTAAAGTGTAACCTATAATTGCACTTAGCATTGTATCTAATATAATTAAATATTAAGTGACTACGTAATGCTCGGTTATGAATTTTCTAGGCTTGTATGTTCTACAATGGGCTCTGAGAGATTATTAACTAATATTATTAGTGCTGTCAAACCATTCATTTACATTTTTAACTTAGACATTCAGTTCAAGTCAGAATTATTAGCCCTCCTGAATTATTCGCCCCCCTGTATATTTTTCCCCAAATTTCTGTGTAACGGAGAGCAGATTTTATCAGCACATTTCTAAACATAACAGTGTTAATAACTCATCTCTAATAACTGATGTATTTTCTCTCTGCCATGATGACAGCACATAATATTAGACTAGATATTCTTCAGGACACTAGTATTCAGCTTAAAGTGACATTTAAATGCTTCACTAGGGTAATTAGGGTAAAGTTAGGGTAATTAGGCAAGTCATTGTATAACAGTGGTTTGTTCTGGAGACAATCCAACACTAATATTGCTGAAGGGGGTGAATAATATTGACCTTAAAATGGCTTTAAAACAATGAAGAACTGCTTTTATTCTAGCCCAAATAAAACAAATAAGACTTTCTCCAGAAGAACAAATATTATAGGAAATACTGTGAGAAATCCTTGAATCTGTTCAACATCATCTGGGAAATATCTGGAGTGTCACATAACCCATGCGACTTTAGGAACGGTATAACAGGAAATATTAGCAGTTTTCAAACCAGTTATCGTCCCTTGCTTACTCAGTACAATCCCTCCTTTGTTTGTCTTCCAGAGGAAAGCCTGCCAACGGAGACTACCGCAAGGACCCCCGGGAGCGCAGCCGCAGCCCCATCGAACGCATGGCGGCCCCCAGCATGGCTCTGATCGGTGGGCATCATCTCTACATGCCCAGCCTGGCCCTGGACCAGCCACTCGCACTGACCAAAAACATGGACACCAGCCGCAGCATGGGCATCTCTCCTACTGCCAGCCCTGTGGAGCGCCAGCAGGTACAGAGACACCACTGCATTGATTTACATTCACCATCTTTCAGTCCTATAATAGAGTATATGCAGGAGGACTTTTGATTTTCAGTAGCTTCCAGTGAACTGTATGGTGTGCATTGCGTGTCTGTGTGTGTGTGTGCTTAGAACCGGCCCTCTGTGATCACCTGTGCCCCAGCGAACAACCGTAACTGTAACCTCAGCCACTGCACCGGCTCCCACAACGGCTGCTCCCCCGCCCTGGGCGCCAGCTACAGGAGAGCCTCTAACTGTGAGTACAGCAGGAATACTGACACACAACACTGACAACAAATCATACACTTTCACTCCATCATCGGTGAACTCTGCGGGGACTCCACAGATCTCAGTCCTGTTCTGTGGTACTGATCTACTTTAATGAAGCCCTTTTTACAAGACTGTTACGACGCGTTTAACTCTTTAACTCGCATCTTAAATCCTTTACTTTTTAATATTTAGATTTTTTTTAAAGCGTATGAATATTTCTATGTATTTCTGTATGTATGATATCTTTTCATCCAATTACAGCGAATTCCCGCGTGTGTGAGGTGTGTGTGATGCAGTGTGTATGGGGGCAGGACAGTAAATCTGACATTATTCTCTCTTCTGGCTGCCGTTATCAGGCTCACACTGTTGTTTTCCTCTTTCTGTAAGTCTTGATAACACCATCCTGGAGTTTCTCTCTTATTATTTCAGCAAATATGATTGTAAAGAAGTGATTTGTTGTCCTCTCGCATTCACTGCACTCTGAGTTCACACACTATGACCACTTCTGCTGCTGAGAAACACACACATGTGGACAGGCGCCATACTGACTCAACATTGCAGATCCTGTGATGTGATTAGGCATGGGATGATAACTTGTTTCAAGGTTTACAGCAGTTTGGAAAGCATATATTGACATATTGTCATGGTTTTAAAACGTGTCAAATAATTATCACAATACTATAAAGTCTTGAATATATATTTATATAAAGTATAATATAAAAATATATAATATAATAATTATTATTATTGTTTTTTTTTTACGTCACTTAACACAATACCGTTCCTTAAGTAATCACAATACCGTGAAACCATAGATTTATTTAATTATTTTAATCAAAGGTTATCATACCTTCAGAATCTTATACCAGCCCATGCCTAGATGTGGCTATTATGGATGCGCACATTGCATTATAGGTGCTGAAACTACATATTTTGCTTTATATATGCTCAAGGGATAGTTTGAAAATCCCAGCATATAATCCCTTACCTTGCTTTTGTGCAGTAAACACAACACTAAAGGCCTGAGGGATAGTGTTTGTGTGTGATATATATATATACAAGCGTCCTGCATCTCCACTAAAGCAGTGTTTTGTTTTTTGTCTCGCGCATCATGACAAGTTTATTAGGGCTGAATGATATTGGAAAGATCTGACATTGCCATATTTTGTTTTGCTGCAATATATATATATATATATA
>CAIGQW010043144.1:514753-529604 GCA_903798125.1 Danio choprae
TGGAGCTATCAGTCATTTAGGGCGAGGCTATCAGTCATTTAGGGTGGGGCTATCAATCATTTAGGGTGGAGCTATCAGTCATTTAGGATGGAGCTATCAGTCCTTTTGGGTGGAGCTATCAGTCCTTTAGGCCGAGGCTATCAGTCCTTTAGGGTGGAGCTATCAGTCCTTTAGGGCGAGGCTATCAGTCCTTTAGGGTGGAGCTATCAGTCATTTAGGGCGAGGCTATCAGTCATTTAGGGTGGGGCTATCAATCATTTAGGGGGGAGCTATCAGTCATTTAGGGCGAGGCTATCAGTCATTTAGGGTGGAGCTAACAGTTATTTAGGGTGGGGCTATCAGTCATTTAGGGTGGAGCTATCAGTCATGTAGGGTGAGGCTATTAGTACTTTAGGTCAGAGCTATCAGTACTTTAGGTCAGAGCTATCAGTACTTTAGGATAGGTCTAATAGTCCTTTAGGGCGGGGCTTTCAGTGATTTAGGGCGGGGTTATCAGTAATTTAGGACGGGAATATTCAGTCCTTTAGAGTGGGGCTTTCAACGATTTCTGTGATCAGTCCTTTAGGGTGAAGCTATCAATCATTTGCGGCGGAGCTATCTGTACTTCAGGGTGGAACTATCAGTCCTTAAGGGTGGAGTTATTAGTCAATTAGTGTGGAGCTATCAGTCTTTAAGGTTGGAGCTATCAGTCTTTTAGGGAAGGGTTAATAGTCATTAGTCATCTATCAGTACTTTAGGCAGAGCTATCAGTACTTTAGGATGGGTCTAATAGTCCTTTAGGTCTGGGATATCAGTCATTTATGGCGGGCTATCAGCCATTTTGGGCGGGGTTATTAGTCATTTAGGGTGGAACTATCAGTACATTAGTGAGGTGCTATCAGTCCTTTAAGGTGGAGCTATCAGCCATTAGGAGTGGGGATATTAGTCCTTTAGGGCAGAGCTATCTGTACTTGGGTGGAGCTATCAGTACTTTAGGGTGGAGCTAACAATCCATTAGGGTGGAATTATCAACCATTAAGGGCGGCGCTATCAGTTCTATAGGGCAGAGCTATTAAAAGGGGTTACTGGGGGTTTCAGGACCATTTCAATTGCATGTAATGTACTTCACAATAGAGGAATAAAGAACAATCTTAACTTCCGTTTCACACTGACCGTAAGACACATCATGCATCTTACAGCCTATCTGAGATCATGCCTTCAAATAATTACTGCTGAATAAATATTTCTAATCAGCACATGCTTTCCATAAAGCAGCGACTAATGACTCATTATCCTTCACATGAACCCTCCGTGTGGCATCAGTTTTGGCTCTTCTGCGCACCTGTTTGTCAGAGAAATGCTGCTCTAATGACAGCGGCGTGCGCAGCAGCTGGACGCCCTCCGCAAAGCAGAGCGCAGGAAAGCAGAACCAATAATAGAAGTGATATTTCTTCAGATCCTGCACAAACAAAAGCCCCAGTCAGAAACAAATGGATGAAAGGACATTAATTTTACAGGGACATTTTCTAAAATGTTGGCACACAAACCGCAAATGTCAAGAGGATGAATTTGTTGAGGATTGAAGAGTCTTCGAGAGCAGCGCCGGACTGAATAGCGCTCCAGATCTGGCAAAAAGACAACATTATGAGGATTAATTAAAGGGACAGTACCAGGAACTATTCATGATATGGTTCATGCAAATGCAATAGTGAAAGTGCAACAGTCCTGGCTGTAATTAAAAAATTTATGAATTAATTAAACTAAAAATATTGGTATGAAAAACATTTTCATTACTGAAATTAAAAATAAGAAATTCACAATAAATACATTTTTAAAACTAAATTTAACTAACAATAGTGGCTGAAAAACTGAAATAAATAAAGAGCAAAAAATAATTAGTTTTCAGAAATATTAAACACTCATTCTGTGTTGGAAAATCTGGATATGAACCTGTAGATGCGCTTTTACAGCAAAACACAGTCAATCTCATATATATATATACACATATACATACACACACACACACACACACATACATATATACACAAAAAAAATTCTCTTCGTCTCCCTAAAAATGCAAGCTAGGTATGTTTAACTATTTCATCTTTAATAGGAGGGGCGACACGGTCGTTCAGTGGTTAGCACTATGGCCTCACAGCAAGAAGGTCGCTGGTTCAAGGCCCGGCTGTGTGGAGTTTGCATGTTCCCGTGTTGGTGTGGGTTTCCTCCGGGTGCTCCGGTTTCCCCCACAGTCCAAACACATACGCTATAGGTGAACTGATGAACTAAATTGGCTGTAGTGTACGAGTGTGTGTCTGAATGAGTGTGTATGGGTGTTTCCCAGTACTGGGTTGCAGCTGGAAGGGCATCCGCTGTGTAAAACATATGGCAAGGCAAGGCAAGGCAATATATATTATATATTTTAAGTTATATTTTACATGCAATAGTGAAAATGTTTGATCTGACACATTCTAATGAGACTTTATTTCTCATGCAAGTAATTTCATTTGTTTAAAACCTTTATTTACTCTGAACATATACAGGTGTATACAAATAAAGCAATATACCAAGTATTTGTTGGGTTATAATAGCTGAAATAGTAAACTTTTTTTGGCAGCTGAGGTCAATATTGTGATTATAGCATTTACAGTATAACCATAATCACTGGTACAACCCTCCCTACTCTCCAAGAACTGTACTTATCCAAAGCGAGCAGAAGGGCTGCCAAAATCCCTCTGGACCCCTCACACCCAGCACACTGCCTCTGTGAACTTTTACCTTCTGGTCAGCGCTACAGAGCACTGTGCACCAGAACAGCCCGACACAGAAACAGGCAATCTTCCCTCAGGCAATCCATCTTATGAACACTTGATGATAGTAATTGTGAAACAAACATCACTACTTGCTATACACATTTAGACACACATACACTTAATTAACAACATACTTTACATGCCAATCTGCACATAACAGCTGCACATATAACGCTGTATATAGTAATATACCTGTACATACACTTGCCAATCTGCATATCTGCTTTCACTACTTACTTCTATTTTTAATATATTTATTAAATGTATTATTATTTTTTTATTATATATTTATTTATTATTTATTGTTGTCCTGTCTCTATAATTCTGTTGCACTGTAGAAGCTTCTGTCACCAAAGCAAAGTCCTCGTATGTGTGAACATACCTGGCAATAAAGCTCTTTCTGATTCTGATAAAAGCTTCAGTAATTAATCACGAAGGGAAAATTAAGCAGAAGTTTAATTGGGGCACTTTTGTGTGCAGTATCACTGGAGTTTGTGAGTCTAATGGTTCTTAAGATCGAAAAACAGAAATATTTGATAACATTTCTGTGTGTTTTCATAGCCAAACACAAAAACCGAAGCAAACAATGCCACAGGATTTAACAACAGCCATCACAAAATCCTCATTTTAGGCTGCAGATGTAAAGGGACTGCTAAGAGATGCATTTTATCATGAGCTTCTGTGGGATGTGGTGCTTCATGTAGTGTGTGATGTCTGTTTGTGAAAGAAAAAAGGTCTGCAAAGATCAAAGTGCAAATAAATGCAGTTATTGTCTGAAACGAGTCGTCGGTAATTTCAGCTTTATTTTCAGCACAAGCCTTTGTAGGTTCGCACTAAATTTGCATAATGCCTGTAAGTCTATGTTCATTTACATTTACATTGAATAATTTAGCAGATGCTTTTATCCAAAGCGACTTACAATTGCAGACAACAGATGCAATCAAATCAACAAGGTCCCAGCTGACTAATACAGCGCACGCATGGAGTTTGATTTTTGATATTTTGCTGTTTTAAATAAATAAGAAAGAAGTAGTAGAAAAGAATAGAGAATACACTGCCTGACAAGAGTCTTGTCGCCTATCTAAGTTTTCAGAACAACAAATAATAACTTGACTTCTAGTTGATCATTTGGCATCAGAAGTGGCTTATGTGAAAGGCGAAGGCCTCTAGATTACGCTTATTTTACCTAAATAAAATATGATTTGATTTTGAATGATTTAATGAGGACAGTAAGGTCTGACTCTGCTTAGACAAAAGTCTTGTCACTGAACAGGAATAATGTCCAGTATAGAATATAAAGTGCAGTGGTGCAGTGGAGACAGAATGAATATTGTGTATGACTCCATGAGCTTGGAGGACTGCATCCATACATCTCTGCAATGACTCAAATCACTTATTAATAAAGTCATCTGGAAAGGCAGAGAAAGCGTTCTTGCAGGACTCCCAGAGCTCATCAAGATTCTTTGGATTCATCTTCAGTGCCTCCTCCTTCATCTTACCCCAGACATGCTCAATAATGTTCATGTCTGGTGACTGGGGTGGCCAATCCTGGAGCACCTTGACCTTCTTTGCTTTCAGGAACTTTGATGTGGAGGCTGAAGTATGAGAAGGAGCGCTGCTATCCTGCTGGAGAATTCACCCTCTCCTGTGGTTTGTAATGTAACGGGCAGCACAAATGTCTTGATACCTCAGGCTGTTGATGTTGCCATCCACTCTGGAGATCCCTCCATACTGAAACTAACCCCAAACCATGATTTTTCCTTCACCAAACTTGACTGATTTCTGTGAGAATCTTGGGTCCATGCGGGCTCCAGTAGGTCTTCTGCAGTATTGGTGATGATTGGGATGCGGTTCAACAGAGGATTCATGGGAAAATCCACCTTCTGCCACTTTTCCAAATGATCAACTAGAAGTCAAGTTATTATTTGTTGCTCTTAAAACTGTGATCGACAACAAGACTTTAGTCAGGTGGTGTAGAATAGGTTAGATTAAACTGAAGGGAACACTCATTGTCATTGTTTTAGTGTAAAAACCACTGGGCTTATTAAAAATTGTATTAATAAAAACAGCACTGTTTGTCCACTGCTCATATCTGTGTGTAATTACCACCTGCAGAAAGCCAGCAGCAAAAATAATTGCATTAAGAAGATTAAGAACAAAGCAGTAATTACTCAAATGATGGAGAAGGATGTACAGTGTCCAGACATGCAGAGAAAGAAGGAGCGTAATGCAGTTAGTGCACGAAGAATTGATTATGCATGAATAAACGCTGCACCTCATTGGCTGCTTTGTCCAGCAGGGCTTTTTTGTCTGTGGATTTAAAGGCTTCGAGTGTGTTTGTGTTGTACAGAGTTCCTGATGCCGGACAGCAGCGCGCCGGCGTGGGTCCATCCCTAAAACACACACACTCACACACTTCACTATTGCACTGCATATATTCAATTATGTACAGCTGAAGTCAAAATTATTCACCCTCCTGTGAATTTTGTTTTCCTTATTAAATATTTCCCACATGATGTTGAACAGATTCGGGGATTTCTCCCAGTATTTCCTATAATGTTTGTTCTTCTGGAGAAAGTCTTATTTGTTTTATTTTGGCTAGAATAAAAGCAGTTTTTAATTGTTTTAAAGCATTTTAAGGTCAATATTATTCACCCCCTTCAGCAATATTAGTGTTGGATTGTCTCCAGAACAAACCACTGTTATACAATGACTTGGCTAATTACCCTAACTTTACCCTAATTACCCTAACTTTACCCTAATTACCCTAGTTAAGCCTTTAAATGTCACTTTAAGCTGAATACTAGTATGTGTGAGTGTGTGCTTCATGCTTCAGTCAGTCTATGGAGACTCCTGTCGCTGTTCATCTAAAACTCCACATTTATAATCCTCTTAGTCTGAGCTGACATAATCTTCAGCAGCTCAAACACTCGTGTGGCTAATGGACAGACGGCTGCTTCTCACTCAGGGCTGCTGTTTATGCTAATGAGGGAGAGATGGGCACTAGTGGGCGGGGCTTTCCCCCTCTGCTGACACGTACAAAGGGAGAATGTCAATCAAAGTGTCTCTGCAGACTGTGCTTATCAAGTCTGATTATATAAACTACAATTATTAAATGTTTACCATTAGAAGCTGGAGATATTCACACACTGCTGCCTGTGTTTAAACCCCTCATTAAAGTGATTTTTGCATAATAGCTGCCCTTTAAGTGAAATCAATAACTTATATTTAACTTATACAGTAAAGTTCATGCAAACACATATGCATTTTTTTATCATTTGCAGAGTCTTATACCTTATTCATACATCCTGAAGAAATCTCTCCATGTTATAAAGTGATTAATTCTTATTTTGAGTGAAGGGAAGGGAAGAGCAGATGGTTTTAATGGGGTCAGAAGTGACTTTATCCGCCAGAATACTGAGCCGGAAATATCTCTTCTGTGTGGCCAGAGCAATTACTCAGCCATCATAAACGTTAAATTAATCCTACTGAATCCGCCCTCAAGGACTTCACTGGCAGAGAAAAATCATTAATTTCACAAGTAACAGACGTGATATTGAGGCAGATCTCCAGGCTTTCAGAATAACCAACTACATTATATGCTTTAATTACGTAAAAACTTACGCATCAAATGCACTGAACTCCAGAGTCAAGCGCGCCGGCAGACCAACAGCATCACCTGCAATTAAAACGAAACATTTGCATCATATCACAGCTGAAAGATGCAATAAGTGCTCTCAGATGTATATGGTTAAGGAATAAATAAATGACTGGTTGTATATACTCTACAGTTACAGTGGAGACAAACTGATTACAGCTCCTGGGAAATTTGCATTATTTAATATTGCTGTTTATAGTGCTGTGTAATGTTTTTCACAGTATTTCCCATTATTATGATTTATTTTTTGTAGAGAATTTTTATGTTAGTTCAGAGGGAAAATTTAAATAAATTAAATTGAATTAAATTAAATTATGATAAAAAATACAATACAATAAAATTAAATTAAATCAGTTAAGGTTAATGTTGCTGTTTAATGATTCTCATGGTATTTCCTATTATTATTCTTTTATATCGAGAGTATTTATTTTAGTTTCTTGAGTATTTATTTCATTGTTCTTCACCAAACTGATGTTGGATTGTTGAAGAAGCTGCTGCTGGAGGGTGTTTTGGTACCATTCTTTATTCATGGCTGTGTTTTGGGGCTAAATTGTGAGTGAGCCCACTCCCTTGGATGAGAAGCGACCCCACACATGAATGGTCTCAGGATGCTTTACTGTTGGCATGACACAGGACTGATGGTAGCACTCACCTTTTCTTCTCCGGACAAGCCTTTTTCCAGATGCCCCAAACAATGGGAAAGGGGCTTCATCGGAGAATATGACTTTGCCCCAGTCCTCAGCGGTCTATTCGCCATACTTTTAGCAGAAGATCAGTCTGTCCCTGATGTTTGTTTTGGAGAGAAGCGGCTTCTTTGCTGCCCTTCTTGACACCAGGCCATCTTCCACAAGTCTTCACCTCACTGTGCTGCAGATGCGCTCACAGCTGCCTGCTGCCATTCCTGAGCAAGCTCTGCACTGGTGGCACTCCGATCCCGCAGCTCAATCCTCTTTAGGAGACCATCCTGGCGCTCGCTGGACTTTCTTGGACACCCTACAGCCTTGTTAACAAGAATTGAACCTCTTTCCTTGAAGTTCTTGATGATGCTATAAATTGTTGATTGAGCTGCAATCTTAGTAGCCACACTATCCTTGCCTGTAAAGCCATTTTATGCAGCGCAATGATGCTGCAGGCGTTTCTCTGCAGGTCACCATGGCTAACAATGGAGGAACAATGATTTCAAGCATCACCCTCCTTTAACATGTCAAGTCTGCCATTCTAACCCAATCAGCCTGACATAATGATCTCCAGCCTTGTGCTGGTCCACATCCTCACCTGAGTTAACAAAACCATTACTGAAATGATCTCAGCAGCTCCTTTAATGACAGCAATGAAATGCAGTGGAAAGTTTATTTCAGGATTAAGTTTATTTCCAAGGCAAAGAAGGACTATGCAGATCATCTGATCACTCTTCAGAACATTCTGGAGTATATGCACATCGCTATTATAAAAACTTTTCCAATTTCCAATATTTATTTAATTCTCAAAACTTTTGCTCACCATCAAATAGCGCTATTCAAACTATGCTGTATCGCAATATTTATCGCAGAAAAATATAATATTGCAATATCAGATCGCTCTATTATCGTGCAGCCCTAGATCACACTGTCTTCCAGCCCTAAATAGCTGCAGTCAAACTCCACCTTCATAACTCACCGTTATAATAATATCCCTTGATGTTTTTTGGACTTTCATCCAAGCGGTACTCGTTGAGTTTCTTCTGTGTGAGCTGATGCCAGAATCCGGCTTCCAGAGCACTGCAGAACGGGGCGAACTGAAGCTTCAGACTGGATTCAGCCATCGAGATGATGTTTGGAGTCCTTACGCACTGATGAAAAACACAACAACACACACTGATGCAAACACAACAACACTTTATTCATTCATTCATTTTCCTTCGAGTCACCACAGCGGAATGAACGACCAACTATTCCAGCATATGTTTTATACAGCGGATGCCCTTCTGGATGCAACCCAGTACTGGGAAACACCCATACACACTTATTCTCACACACACACACACACACACACACACACACACACACACACACATACACTACGTCCGATTTAGTTCATCCAATTCAACTATAGCGCATATGTGACTGTGGGGGAAACCGGAGCACCCGGAGGAAACCCACTCCAACACAGGGAGAACATGCAAACTCCACACAGAAACACCAACTGGCCCAACCGGGACTCAAACCAGCGACTTCTTGCTGTGAGGCCACAGTGCTAACCACTAAGACACCGTGCTGCCCAAACAACACTTTAATTCGGCACAATATTATCAATATTATTATTAATATTATTAAATACAATGTTATTTTATATCAACATTTTTTAAGAGTCATTTAATGTCATTGGAAACATTAAAGTAGATGATTTATTAGATTTATTACATTTAATGTGCTTTCTGTGTTTGTAAAAATCCACTTTTTTATTTAATTTGAAGCAGACGATATAATCTCGTCTTTGACTCGTATATTAAGATAAAAAGCAAATTAATAAATCATTTTAAAGCGGTAAAATGCAAACTGATGTTGTTTTATCATGAATATAGACGTTTTGCCGATTGGATTTGTGGAAGCGTGTTGGCTTTGAAGACGCGGTTCCCCCTTTTCACTTCAGAAAGTTTGTCTGTCCAACTTAATCACTAAATTATTTAAGCACAAAAGTCTGATAAAATTAAAAACTGCGCTATTTAGTGCTGTAATAGCAGCTAACGTTCCTGTTTGCTTCGGTAAATCCGTCGTCTTTGTTTGTTTTAGCACTGCAGTGAAAAGCACAGTATCTGACATGTTCTCTGTCAAAATTATACTCATATTAATGATAAATTTAGAGAGAAAACAGCAATAAACACGTATGATAGAAACATCACTTACCAGTCAAACACTTCCTTGTTGGCGTCATGTGACCACGGTCATGCCGCACGCATGCGCAGTCGGTTTGTTTTGAAATCGGAATAGAGCTATCGTTTCACAAATGAATTAAGACTTAATTAAATAAGCGAATAAGCTACAGAATTAAAGACGTGGTGCAGTTTTCGCTAATATTCGAATTGGAAGTGCTGTATCTTCAACGTGTTGACATATAAATATAACAGTTGACATACAAATGCTGTCAGAGTTAGCGGTGTTAGCACACACACGCGCGTTTAGTAATGGTGTTTAATTATAAACGCGATCATAAACGATGCGCAAATGTTGTTAAGTCACGTTAGTAAGTCGTTAAATTGTTTAAGTGTGTGTCGAGTTCTCTTGTATTGTTTCTGAAGGAGTCCAATAAGAGTCTTATGGTGCCAAAACCATCGAATAAAAGGCAAAACCCCAAAAGAAAAGGAAAACGCACACAATCAGACAGGAGAAAACTGACAAAAACCTATAAACGCTGTTCCTTTTCATTGTAACCCTCTGAAGGCGAATCAGCGGATGTTTGAGGTGTAAAACGACAGTGAACCAGCCTGAAAATCCAGCTGAGCTGCTGTTTTATATACCACACATTCACTGATCAGCCCTCTAGAGTCCTGGACTTCTTATAGGTCTTTACATTAAAGACTGTCTTCATTCAGGGAATTTAATAAAAGTCAAAGCTATTTAAATAGCATTTACATTAATGCATTTTAAATAGGGTAAATGCATAATGCATGTTAGTGTACCTGTAAAGTAAATCCCTCAATCCTCCATTCATAGATGAGATATTATTATAAAAACAAGTTCTAACGCAGCATAATATTAGGACACACTTCATAGTGTGGATTTATGTAAGGGATAATGTACACAACCGGGTATTATCAGAGAATAAAGCCTGACATGTTCATCAGCAGCTGCTGTATAAGACTGAAGGGTTTTATTCTACAATAACAACTAGCTGAATGAACATTATTGAAATTATTGCACGGCTACTTGTCAAAAAACTAAACTATTAGACACAAACTGATCTGAGCATCTATTTACAGCACTACCCCTGACATGCAAATCTAAGTTTTAAAGTTAAACAGTAGCCAGGACGTCTTTCTTTGATTCACCGTAAGTTTTATATACATTTATTCATTCATTTTCATCTGCCTTTCCGGGGCCTGGTCACGGGGGCAGCAGTCTCAGGAGAGAACCCTTCCCTCTCCTCCAGCTCTTCCGGGGGGATCCTGAGGTGTTCCCAGGCCAGCTGAGAGACATACTCCCTCCAGCGTATCCTGGGTCTTCCCCGAGGCCTCCTCCTGGTGGGACATGCCTGGAACACCTCCCTTGGCAGGCGTCCAGGAGGCATCCGAAACAGATGCCTGAGCCACCACAGCTGACTTCTCTCGATGTGGAGGAGCAGCTGCTCTACTCCGAGCTCCTCACCCTATCTATAAGGGTGCGCCCTGCCACCCTGCGAAGGAAACTAATTTCGGCCGCTTGTATTTGAGATCTTGTCCTTTCGGTCATGACCCAAAGCTCATGACCATAGGTGAGAGTAGGACTGTAGATTGACCGGTAAATCGAGAGCTTTGCCTCTTGGCTCAGCTCCTTCTTCACCACAACGAACCTGTACATCCACCGCATTACTGCTCTCGCTGCACCGATCCGCCTGTCAATCTCACGTTCCCTCCTTACCTCCTTCCTATTAGTTTTATAAAAAAATAGGTCATCTTTGAGAACCACCCATTTGCTGAAATAGCTAATTAGATGTTACTGGTCTGAATTAAATAAGTTTGATTAATAAATTGTATGTAATTGAATTAGATGTAGGAATTTAGTTCCCTACAGCATTTATTACACAAATATACACAAAAATATTACAAAAGTACAAGAGGCATCATTGTGGGGGAAAATATCGCAGCTTTTATTCATTACATTCGCCAGGGGTATGAATTGTTTCAAGCTTGACTGTATATATATATAATTGTTTTTATAAAACTAACATTAAGCCTTTAGTCCGGTTCGTCACCACCTCATCTCTAATTAAATAAATGTGGTTTCAATCAACACTGTTTCCTCATTTAAATATTTTTATTAGGAACAGAATTGAGGACAAATGAACTGCAGTCATCCAGGAGATGCATGCAGACAGTTTGTGCATAGTATACTGTACATACACCATCTAGCTTTCATTTAGACTCTAAATATCGGATTATCCAGTTTTTTTAATGTTAATATAACTAAACCTGTTTGTGGGTAAAGTCTAGATGGGATACAGCTGCGGATACTCACAGCAATATGGCATAATTTGCCCTACTGTGTAATTTGTCACACTGTACAACAGTAATTAATATTTTTACATTACTGTGAGGGTTGAGTTTAGGGTTGGGGTAGACGTTAATAAATTACTATTTAATGGGTAATTTAAGAAATATTATGGATAGTACTCTGTATAATTACTTTTTTTACATTACTGTGAGGGTTGGGTTTAGAGTTAGGGTAGGGGTAGACGTTAATAATATACAATTAAAGGATAATTTAAAAAATAATATTAATAATTCTCGTTAACTTCTGGCCGCAGCTGTATCTCTTCTAGAAGCAACCCCGTTTATGTGCTGCATTTCCCGCTCTCTGATATCACGTGCATTAACTCCCGCCAAACGCTTTCTTAAAGGGGCAGTACACGCCAGAATGTAAATGATGTTATCATTTACTCATCCTCCAGTTTTTCCAAACCTGATTGAGTTACTTTCTTTTGTTAAACACAAAGGAAGATATACTGAAGTATGCTGAAAAACAGCCCATAACTGCCTACTATGGACGTCAATGGCTGTTTTTCCAGCATTCTTCAGTATATCTTGTTTTGTGTTCAACAGAAGAAAGAAGTTCAGAACCACTTGAGTGTGAGTAAATAATGAGAAATCTTTCGCTTTGGGTGAACTGTCCTTTAATGAAACTGTCTGTAAATGACATAAACACTGCACATTTAATTAAACAATACACAATATTCTGCTTCAAACACACCAAATCCACATTTGACTAACCATACATCACTTTCAGTGTCAAAGTATAAATTAACTACAGTATTACCATAGTGAACAGAAGTACAACTGCAGGTTAACTGCAGTAAAACAAACAACACCTGCAAACTTGTCATATAATGAAGTTTAGTTCAACTACAGCACAATAGGCTATGCCAGGGGTGGGCAAACTCGGTCCTGGAGGGCCGGTGTCCTGCGCAGTTTAGCTCCATCAATCATACAGACCTGCTTATAGATTTCTAGTGATCTTGAAGTCACTGATTAGCATGTTCAGGTGAGTTTGATTAGTGTTGGAGCTACACTGTGCAGGACACCGGCCCTCCAGGACCGAGTTTGCCCAACCCTGGGCTGTACAGTAGAATCTGCAGTACTAATAAAGCAAACAGAGCAAAACCAACAGGCAGTAAAGTATACAGTACAACTGCAGTGGAGTGAACTGCAATGCATGTTTACTGCAGTTTTAAGGCAGGTATACTGTATGTATTGCAGCTGTATTACTGTATCTACTGCAGGTGTATTGTGGTAGTACTTAAGTTGGGTGCTGTAATACTGTTTTAATTTATCAACACCTACATGACATTCACCTTCCATCTTATGGATCATTTCCATTGAGCGGTATGGTTCAGTACAGTACGGTACGGTGTGCATTTATTTCCATATTTCACAAGTAGCAAGATAGTGAACGGTACCGTACCCGTTTTTTGGGGCTCTTTCGTAAGGTTGTCTAGCACAACAGTACGGTATTAGAGAGTGGATTTAGACTCAATAGTGATGGGAGAAACAAAGCTTCAAAACAATCCAACCAATGGCTTCGCTAAATGATTCACTAATTCGAAGGTTCGAATCACCACGTTAGCGACACCTGCTGGTCAAAACCGTGTATATGCAACAAAAACCAATGCAAAACAAGCATTAGAATCAACTTTTTCTAGCATATTGCTAAGTTTATTTAAAGTATAGCCTATAAATCCACTTAGCTATATTTATACACACTTTTGTCTATGTGGGCCTTTGCTAAACATTAATTAAATTAACTTATTAACATAAATTATTAACTATTATTCCTTTTCCCAATAAACTCATGCATTTATTTTGTTTGGCTTAGTCCCTTATTTATCAGGGGGCCATGTATTTTACACAGCGGATGCTCTTCCAGCTGCAACCCAGTACTGGGAAACACCC
The DNA here is from genome assembly GCA_903798125.1 of Danio choprae. NCBI lineage: Eukaryota > Metazoa > Chordata > Actinopteri > Cypriniformes > Danionidae > Danio > Danio choprae. Next base: position 528,324 of record CAIGQW010043144.1, read on the forward strand.
ATGCACACTCATTCACACACACACACTCATACACTACAGCCAATTTAGTTAATCAATTCCCCTATAGCGCATGTGTTTGGACTGTGGGGGAAACCGGAGCACCCGGAGGAAACCCACGCCAACACGAGGAGAACATGCAAATTCCACACAGAAACGCCAACTGGGCCAGCCGAGACTCGAACCAGCGAACTTCTTTCTGTGAGGCCACAGTGTAAACCACTAAGCCACCTTGCCGCCCTTTTCTCACTAAATGTCTCATTAAAACATCTACAAACTTGTAAAACTGATCCGAGAACAGTAAAAACTATTGTATGAAGCACGTTCATTGATTCGCCACTAGGGGGCAAACTTAATGAAGCTGCATGATTCATGTGGATTTCATTGTGTCATATAGATCACCCTCTAGTGGAGAAACCATAAATTCATTAAAATAAAGTTATTGTTTACCCCTAACTATTGTTTACAGCATCGTTCACTTGTTGCATCTAGAAAGCACAAGCATCGCTGCTTTCTCCAATCGCACATGCTTGCCATTCGACTACATTTGAAATAATGAACTTGATTGCACAGAGGATGTGACGTGAACGGCCCACACGGCTTTCTTTGAGCGATGAACATTATTTTTATTTATTTTTAGATTATTATTATTTGTCATACACCATGCCCATCAAGTAAAGATGCTATTGGCAGTGGAAGTGCAAACCTAATTAGGGTGACTTGTACCAAATTGTACTGTATTATACTATACCGTACTGTACCGCTCAGTGGAAATGAGGCGTTATATACTGATATACAGCAGGTTTTTTGTGTCCATATTTTTTCACAAGTTAACAAAACACTGCAGTATTCAATTAATAATGGCAGAAATGTTTTATAAGGGTCGTGGTTGGTCCGTTTAGAGTTGAACATAATTATATCAGATCTAAATCTTTCTAAAAACACAAGCGCTTATACACAAACCAGGGGCACGTCTCAATCAGCTCCCTTGCTGTGGATCAGTAGTTCAATTTGGGCACTGATAAGGGCACTGATGAGCTTGGTTCACACAACACTAGCTATGTTTCCATCCATCTATGTTTCATATGTGTTTCAGGGACTTTGTTGTGCTGATTGTAAAAGGCCTCAGCCCTCTGTCAGTCCGTCATCACAGTGCTTCAGTATTATTCCTCTTCTATTATTATTCCCTCCAGAACTGTCTTGAGCATCTGTCTGCGCTCCCGTCTCACGCCTCCACAACTGTCTTGAGCATCTGTCTGCGCTCCCGTCTCACGCCTCCAGAAC
>CAIGQW010043154.1:0-19258 GCA_903798125.1 Danio choprae
TTTAAACTTAATTTATTTTATTTTTTATTATTTATTTATTTACTTTTTTAAACTTAATAATTTTTTTATTTATAATTTATTTATTTACTTTTTTATTTAATTATTTTTTTTATTTATAATTTTTTTATTTATTTAATTTTTTAATTTGTTAATTTAATTTTTATAATTTATTATTTATTTTGTATTATTTTATATTGAGTTAATTTTTTATAATTTTTTTTTCATTTTTATTCAAGTATAGTAAACAGAAAACCTAAATATTGTGCAGCTTTAATTTGAATGGTACGATAATTTCAAAGAACTAAACTGTGTTTGAAAAGACTTTGAGCCTTTCTCCTCAAAATGTGTCTCAATGTAGGAGCAAGCGAGAGCAGGAGGTGGCGGAATTGAAGAAGGCCATTGACGACGAGACGAGAAACCACGAGTCCCAGATCCAGGAGATGAGACAGAGGCATGGCACGGCTCTGGAGGAGATCTCCGAGCAGCTGGAGCAGGCCAAGAGAGTAAGCCATTTTACTGCTAATATCTGGACTGGAGCGCAGCCAGTTGCCACTGTCAGAATGATGTGTTTGGCGTTAATTTCCTCCTCCAGTCTTAGCTTGGACCGAATTCTGGCTCTGTCTCAAACTGTCTTGTCTGTCAACGCTAGGTCAAAGGAAATCTGGAGAAAAACAAACAGACTCTAGAGAGTGATAATAAGGAGCTGACCAGTGAGGTGAAGGGTTTGCAACAGGCCAAGTCTGAGTCTGAACACAAGAGAAAGAAACTGGAGGCTCAGCTGCAGGAGGTCATGGCCCGCTTCAGCGAGGGGGAGAAGGTTAAAGGAGAACTGGCCGACCGTACCCACAAGATACAGGTCAGTGCTCGTACAGAAACTACACGTAACGGATGCTATTCTTTCTGTTGTAAATCACTCAATGGAACATGAGTACTCAGAAACTCTGGTGTCTTCACGTTAAGCCATCCGAGTAAAGTTAAATTAAACAATACTTATGGGGGGGCGTCATGGGGAAAAATTACTTGGCACACTAATTAGTGTGCTTATAATCTGAATAACTTATCTTTGTAAAAAAACAATAAGAAGAATAATACTAATAATAATACTAATAATCAAAGAAATGTAAAAAAATTGCATTATTATTATTGTGTTATAGCTGTATTTAAATATACATTTTTTGGACCAAACTGCAAATAAAATAATAATTAAAGGATACACACAAAAAAGAAAACAAAAACAAAAATTAAAGGATACACGCAAAAAAGAAAGAACAAAATAAAACAAAACTATTACTTGCATATACTTATATATACTACATTCACAGGGTAAGTGTGACGTGGGCATGGTAGCCTGGGCATTGCACTGGACTGATCCATGCTGCATGTCATACTCTTTTAATGCATCACAAAGCAACTGACACACACTATATGTATGTATGTGTTATACCTTCCACCTCCCCAAATTATTATTAATGTTGTTTTTTTATTATTATTATTATTATTATTATTATTATTATTATTATTATCGACATGAGTATATTATAGTTATTACATTTATCTGTCCACCTCTTGATCTTTCAATCTTATTATTTTTCTTCTTCTTCTTCTTCTTATTATTATTATTATTATTATTAATAATTCATCATCATTATTATTATTGTTGTTGTAATGTTGTTGTTGTTTTTTTTCTTGTTATTCTTCTTATTAATATTATTCGTTACTTTGTGTTCTTATTATTTCGATATTATCATTATTGTAGTAATGTTTTTTTTCTTATTCTTATTGTTGTCTGCTGCATCTTATTTTTATACTTTTTTCTTCCCTTCGTTATCTTCTACTTCTTTTTCTGCTTTTTTTTTCCCTTTTTCTATTTCTTCTCTTCTTAATCTTCTATTTCTTCTCTTTCCTCTTTCCTCTTTATCTACTTATTATTATTAATATTATTATTATTATTATTATTATTATTATTATTATTATTATTATTTGTCCTCTTCCTGATTTCCCAACCTCCCCTCACCTCCTCACTATTATCATTAGTATTATTACTTCTACTTTTGTTACCATTTTATTATCATTGTTTTGACTAGTCCTCCTGTTATCTACACATTATCATTATTATAAGTATTTCTACCATTATCATTATTAAGGTTGTTGTTGTTGTTGTTGTTGTAGTAATCGTAGTAGTCATTGTAGTAGTTGTGGTTGTTGAAGTAGTAGTAGTTATAGTTGCAGTAGTATCAGTAATAGTAGACGTTATAGTAGTAGTAGTTGTTGTTGGTGTAGTAGCAGATGTTGTAGTTGCAGGCGTTGTTGGAGTACAAGTAGTAAGTAGTACTAGTAGTAGACATTGTGGTAGTAGTATCAGTTGTAGTAGACGTTGTTGTAGTAGTATCAATAGTAGTAGTTGTTGTATTACTATCAATTATAGTAGACGTTGTTGTAGTAGTAGACATTGTAGTAATAGTAGCATTAGTAATTTTGGTGGTAGTAGTTGGTGTAGTACTTGTAATTATTATTACAATAGTAATAATGTAGTACTCCAAATTATTATTGTTGTTGTTGTTGTCAGTGTTATTATTACCGTTGCCCTTTTTTTTCTTTTTACTGTCATTATTACTATCATTACATTACTTTAATTGTTGTCACTCCTCACACCGATTGGTTTCTTTCTATCTGTTTTATTTCTATCTATGTTATTTGCATTATTTATTGACTGTTATACATGCTGTTTATGTGTGTATATATATATATATATATATATATATATATAGTTTTTTTTCCTCTTTCTCTTATGAATGTACTCTGACTTGTTCACCTAGTTACCTTTACATGCACACACACAAACACACACATACATGCAAACACGTGCACCTGCCAGTACCTGACTGTATTATTGTTGTTTTTTGTTTTTTCATATTTTTGTTGTTTTGTTTTCTTTGTATGTGATCCCAATTTATGCATCTCTTGAATATTCTAATATATATAAAAGTCATGCAGTCCTACGTGTAATTTTTTTTTCATTCATAAAATAATATTATTATTATATTATTATTATATATAATAACATTAATACACTGAGTGCCTTTAGAAACATGTTTTAGCTACGTTTAGATGGTTTCTTGAATTACTTGCTTATATCTTGCTTATATAGACAAATTTTCTATTTTTAAGTATATTTTTCAAATTAATTATTTGAGACCTTGCATATTTAAATCCAGAGTACTTATGAAATGTCCTCCCACTGCAGATTGTAATGCTCGTCATTTGTTGCAGACGGAACTGGACAACGTTTCATGCCTTTTAGAAGATGCCGAAAAGAAGGGAATCAAACTGACCAAAGACGTCTCCAGTCTAGAGAGTCAGCTTCAGGATACTCAGGTAATGTGTCTCTGACCACAGGAAGTGCTAAAGGGAAAGATGAACCGCTTCTAAGTTTTTAAGATTGATGCTCATTATGGTCCAGTGCTTACTTCACTGTTGAATCTCCAATAGAAAAGACTGCACAGATCTAATGCAAACAGTTTATTGTTGTATGTGTGTATATAGGAGTTGCTTCAAGAGGAGACGCGTCAGAAGCTGAACCTGAGCAGCCGTATCCGTCAGCTGGAGGAGGAGAAAAACAACCTCGTGGAGCAGCAGGAGGAAGAAGAGGAATCACGAAAGAACCTGGAGAAACAACTGGCAACACTACAAGCCCAGGTACGCATAATCACTGTTCTCACTGGACACTAAACATGTCAATTCATATCACCTTATAACGCATCAGATGACATATTACTTTAAGTGGTCATAAACTGCCTATTTTGTACTCTTCTTATGAGATTATCAAGATTTACACAATAAAACGACATATTTTTAGAAGTAATAGGCTGTTGTCTGTCTTGTTTTGACCTCTTTAGACCACACAGATTGAATAGACTTGGCTAATTGTAGACTTAAGACCACTGCTCTGATTGGATAACTATTTAGTTAAGTTTAATTTGGTTTATTGATTTGTAAAGCACATTTCAAAATAACAGAAGTTGCAATCAACGTGCTGTACATAGGTAATTAAAACAGAATAAGAACAAAACAAAAATTAAATTAAAACAAAGTTAACACACTGGATCAAATATCATGGGGCAGATGTAAAAAAAATATATAAAACACCCTCAATAAAAACATAAAGATAAGAGATACAGATGAAAGATACAGATGAGTTTGCAAAGCAGATTTAAAAGTAGAAGGGGATTATCTATATATTCAAAAAAATATATAATAGTAAATAAATAAGTGGATAAGACAACTTTGTGCCCAATGATGTAAATGTGTTTGTCAGCCTGCATTGGTCATAGATGGATGTTGCTGTGATTTCAGTTAAAAACATAAATATTCAGTATATAAATAATTGTAAAATGAAGTGAACAAAGGACCAAGTTCTTACTAGGTGGTCTGGTGGTCATAATTCTGGTATCCGAAGGAACATCTTATTGTTTTCAGAGCTTCTTTATGGTTTTGGATTCTGCATAGATCTGCATTTGCCTCTCATTATTTCAAATAGTCCTCGCTGCAGCCTGTATTGCAGTGATGTCATGTTTATACACTATGTCATGTACATTGAAGTGCGCATGCGCAACGTGACGTACTGCATTACTGTGTCTGAAGTCTCATACTTCCATACTAGAAAATACTTTTCTAACGGTCCTGTAGTAAAATTAAATTCAAATATAGTACACACTCGAGTAGTGTCCATTGCTTTAGTCTGTAAACCTATCCTCTGATTTGCACTCTGGAGCTGAAGTTGGTGGTAATGCGGCAAAACACTGGATGATAACCACCGTAAAGGCCGCAGCCGCAGATACAAGAAAACCTACAGGCCGCAGCGAAGCGTGTCTTCATTATTTACCTACTACATTGTGAATCAGTGGGCGGAGCTAAACAGGCAGTGATGTAGATGAAAGCGTTGATTATAGTAAGTGGAGGCGGAGTTTAGTTGCACTATTACATAATAAAGGGCCACATTCCACAGCTGGTCATTTTGCCAGATTTGCTTCAATATAAGCTGTTTTTAGACTATTGGGAAAGTGTTGAGTTCTGAAATGTACAGGATGGTTTTATAGTACAGTGACCTCCAATATGTGAAAAGATCATAAGAATTTTGACTTTTCAGTTCATGACCTCTTTAATGTGTATCATGTTTGGGTGATGTGAAGATGTTATCTTCAGAATTCTCATTAGAAAGAAAATGAGGTATACTCTTTGTCACCTAAACATTAAAAGGCAGTCTTTTGGAATCTTCTTTTTTGGGTAGATGGTGGAGACCAAGAAGAAGCTGGAGGATGATGTTGGAGCCCTTGAGGGTCTGGAGGAGGTCAAGAGGAAGCTGCAGAAGGACATGGAGGGGACCAGTCTGAAGCTGGAGGAAAAGGTCATCGCTTTTGACAAGCTGGAGAAAACCAAGAATAGGCTGCAGCAGGAGCTGGATGACCTTATGGTGGACCTGGACCACCAGAGACAGATCGTCTCAAACCTGGAGAAGAAACAGAAGAAGTTTGACCAGGTAAGTGTCAGTTTTGGTTAAAGAAAAGGAAAATGAAATGAAAATAATTTACCCATCTTTATGTTGTTGCAAACCAATGGGACCTTCATTCATGACCGCTCAAATAAAGATATTTTTAATGATACTTTTTGATAGCTCTTTCCACCACAACTTTGCTCACATACTTTTTAAGGCTTCAAATTGATTCATAGGTTTACAAAGTTAATTGTATATCATATAAATAGAACAGAAACATATTAATAGCAAGTAAAGATTCTAAAGTAAAGAACATCTTTAATGTTTCAAATAACATCAAAATAAAGTATGAAAATAAAAGTTTGTAATATTCCATCATCATTCAGCGTTACAGATATTATTTAAAAAAAGAAAAAATATACTTATTCTTACCCGTACTTAAAATATATAAAAAAGAATACCTGATCATACTAAATTTTAATGAAAAACGTCCTACTGGCAAATGGGTCAAACCTAGAGGTTTGAAGGATAGTGGTAATCAAATTACTAAGATTTAAAATGACAAGTAGGTTGAGAGGTAGCATTTTTATTTATAGGGGCATTTAATACAGCTGGGAAAATAAGTATTAAACACATCACCCTTTTTCTCAGAAAACATATTTCTAAAGGTGCCGTTAACTTAAAATTTTCCCTGAATGTTGGTAACAACCTAAGAAAACAATTCTAATTAGTTTACAATTTAAATGTTATGTGTAATAAAATGAAATGATGCAGGGAAAAAGTATTGCAGTATAGACAGTGAAAGCCCAGACAGCAGCTGAAATCTCTCAGTAGTTATCAGCAACCCTCTGCTCTTCGTCATTGTAAATGAATATTAGCTGCTTCAGTCCAACATCTACATTAGCAGGATGATGAAGATGAAGCAGGGTGGACATTTGATCCACAACACAGCAAGGAAACTCTCAAATGCTTTCAGAGGAAGAAAATCAAGCTGTAGAATGGCCCAGCCAATAATCTCACTTGAATACAATTAAATATCAAATTTGATAGACGAGACCCACAGAACCATCAAGATTTTTACACTCTGTTGGTCTGTGAAAAACTCACACTTGAGTAATTCATGTGACTTCATTCTCCATATGAGAGGCGTCTTTAAGCTGCCGTCACCAAAAAAGTTTAAGTAGTTCAGTACTTTTTCCTTGTCATTTCATTGTTGTTACACATGACTCATTTTTCAGATTTATTGTTTTGTTTTATTTTTATGTTTGTATTGTTTGGGTTTTTACCAAAATCTGATTCAATTCCAAGTCAACAGCTCCTTCAGAAATATTATTCCAATGAAAAAAAATGACATGTTCAATACTTATTTATGTACTTTCAGTGAATGGACAGAAATCTCACGGTTCATTAAAGTAATCTGTGCTAAGCGGATCAACAAAAAAAATCATGTGTATAATGAGTAAATTAAATGGCATGAGGGTGATCAACTAATGGCAGAACTTTTATTTGTAGGTGGACTATCTTTGTGATTAGTTGTGATGTTTTTATTATTTATATATAGTTTAGATATACATTTTTTTTTCTATTGGGGCCTTTAAAAACTGCTGACAATAATAAATGCACATGTAAATGTGTGTGACAGATGCTGGCGGAGGAGAAGACCATCTCGGCGCGTTACGCTGAGGAGCGGGACCGTGCTGAGGCTGAGGCTCGAGAGAAGGACACCAAAGCTCTGTCTATGGCCCGAGCCCTGGATGAAGCTCTGGAGGCTAAAGAGGAATTCGAGAGACTCAACAAGCAGCTCAGAGCTGAGATGGAGGATCTGATCAGCTCCAAGGATGACGTAGGCAAAAATGTAAGTCACTGTGGCCATGTGCTCACGTGGAGTCCTCAGTTCGGCTTTTAGTGCTAAATCATGTTCTGTAAACACTATTGTTAATTCTCCTATAAATCTAAACCTTATATACATAGTTTTGGGGTGCATGGACCATACAGAAAACATGTACAGCAGATGCAAGGGAAAAAAGGAAGAAAGAATAGTTTAGCATCTTCTGTGGTTTTATTTTGCATTGCATCTTTTGTGGATCGCATTGTCAGATTGATAATTATATGAAATGTATTAGCATATCATCTAACTCAACTGGTACATTTAGCTCATGAACATAAATAAAGACTGAAATGGGTTAATAATTGAATGACAAGCCAAATTACACCATGAAACTTTTTTTATTAAAAAGTTGACTTTTCTCTTGCATTCTCCAGATTTTCCTTAATATGCACAAAATCCTATGTGCATTTAATTATTAAATGGTTCTATAACATTGTTAATCCTAGTTATTTATTTTATTTATATTTTTAACAGTTCAACTACCCTTTTATTTAGAACAAAATCTTGAAGATGCTTCCATTTGAGTGTCATTTTTGCACATCCTGTCATGCCGTCTGCTTAAGTCTGACATCACGTGAAGTGGCTTCCGGGTCCAGCGCCATATCAAACTGTATGGGTAGGCTCATCAAATGGTAATAATAAACGATGTATTACTTTAGAAAATCACAATCGCTATATATATATATATATATATATATATATATCTCCATGCCTAATTTCCGATGACCAGAAAGTGATTGTTTTATAAATTGTTAAAATATTGGTGTCTGTGATACAGCAAGCCCAGAGACTGCCGTGTATACCATGATTTTAAATAAAATTCACTTTAATGTGTGATATGACTAAAAAGTGATTATAAACTAATATTTTCTCAGTTCAATTGAGTAGCGGCTTGGACCCGGAAGCCATATATTATACGTCACGAATTAACAAGCAGATAATGTACCACTAAAGTAGACTTAAAGTAGCCTTATATTATAAAGGATTACTTTATTAATCTTTCATTTACATTACAGTCGATCATAGTATTTGAACATCTTGAAATTGACATCCTTGCTACACATACAATTCAATCATTTACATGAGTGACAGCCACATTCAACAACTGAATTATATAATTGGATATTGACAGCCACATTTAAAAACCTTCGGCATAAAGTGTACAGACATGAAATGACAAACTAGTTGTTGATAATGCAACTAAACATTCATAAGGGTCGTCTTATCTTCTACATAGGCAATGCAAGAAATCACTGGGAGCGAAGCATGTCTTTACTCAGTAGTGTTGCCAGATCTTGCTAGAAGAAACTGCAAATATGAACAAAGACATTCATTCAGTCATACATTCATTTTCCTTCGTCTTAGTCTATATTTCAGAGGTAACCACAGCGAAATGAACCGCCAACTATTCCAGCATATGTTTTACACAGCGGATACCCTTCCAGCCGCAACCTAGTTCTGGAAACACCCATGCACTCTCACATTCTCTCTCACACACACACACACACACACACTCATGCACTACGGACAATTTAGTTTGTTAAATTCACCTATAGCTCATGTCTTTGGATTGTGGGGGAAACTCCACACACAGAAATGGCCCAGTCGGGACTCGAACCAGCTGCGAGGCGGCAGTGCTAACCACTGAGCCACCGTATCACCCCATGAACATCGACATAATAAACCCTAATGCTTTGCCTTGTCACCTCATAATAAGTGGACAACACAAGAGGAGCATGCTCTGTGAGACAGCCTTACAAACATATAAACAACAAACAACTCAGCTAACTGTGATTTAGATGTAATCACTGTCCATAACAAGGCTACTGTAATCACTTTTATATTGCATAAATTGCAGATACCAGATGCCTGAACTGTATTACCACAGTGTTGATCATCACATTTCCAAGATTCAAGTACACACAATCGGATAATTTATGGATTCAATCCTATTTTTAAATGCGGTTGTCACTACTGAATCTTTAAACCGTGTACTTGTCCAGACTGTTTATAAGTTTATGAATGTAATTAAGTACCATACATGCTGTTTACTGCATGTATGGTAATGGTTGAATTCATCATCAGCATTTGAATTGTTTTTGGTGTTTTGTAAACGGCAGATTGGGTTTTGAGAGCTCATAATGTGCTCACACCCTTCGGCATGTGCTAAATGAGTGTGATGCAGCAAGTTTCAGGTGTCGAGTAATTTGCCTGTCGTCACTGACACCAGAATACTTACCAACGCAAAAATCAACCTGTCAGAACATTTGCGTTGTTAGTATTACAGAATGAAAAATTGGAGACTATAATTAATTTTGACTTTTTTTTAATGACAAAACAGGGTTAGCAAATGTCTTGAGCTTACCAGAACTAATTTGGAAAGAAAGAAGTATCAGGGAATTAAAACAGGTGCCTGGAAACCCCATGCAAATGTAATAAAGTGGTAAAACTGACCAGATGTGAAATTCCTATTCCTGAAAAATGGATATCTTGGAAATAAGGGATTAGAACTGACTAGAAAAGTCATTGTCATTTATTGTTTAAAAAGAGTGGCAACTGTTCATCAAATTGTGATCATCACTGTGTATTTATTTTCATTGTGAAATGCGCAGGTCCATGAGCTGGAGAAGTCCAAGCGGACTCTGGAGCAGCAGGTGGAGGAGATGCGCACTCAGCTGGAGGAGCTGGAGGATGAGCTGCAGGCCACTGAAGATGCCAAGCTGCGTCTGGAGGTCAACATGCAGGCCATGAAGGCCCAGTTTGACCGAGACCTGCAGACCAGAGATGAGCAGAACGAGGAGAAGAAGAGGGCACTGGTCAAACAGGTCTGTGACATGTACAGAATTTTTTTAACCAATTAAAAATAATGTGAGGATTATCCTGAATGTTTCTTTTTTTATTTACTCGCATCAGTTTCCATGAAATTTATTTTTTAATTTGTTAGCCCAATATTCTTTGAACATTTTAAATAGACTAGGTTGTTGAAAGAAGATTTGACTTCTTATCTTGACTATCTTATGGTGCTCAGGTATATTTTTGGGAATAGACAAAAATACATATGTCAAAATGACAGATTTTTATTTTATGCTAAAAATCATTAGGGTATCAAGTAAAGATCATGGTACATGGTAAATTTCCTTCTGTAAATATATCAAAACTTAATTCTTTGGTTTGTTTGAGAGCTTTAAAGATGATTTTATGATTATTATTATTATATTATATTATTTTTTTAACCCTCAGATTTTAAATTTTCAAATAGTTGACAAAATCTCACTTTACAAAAATGTTCCCTTATGAGTGGTTTTGTGGTTCAGGGTCACATTTATTAATTTGTAATCCAGTGTTAAACTACAATAGAAACAACAATAAATGTGTAACAAGATATACCTCTATTTTTTTGTGATCTTAGGCCTGCATGATTAATAATTTTTAAACCGAAATCGCGATTTGAAAGGCTGTGATTTTCAGATCGCAAAAGCTGCGATTATTTCGACGCGCTATCAAATATGCTAACAAGCATATAGTTTTTGAAAGTTCTGACAGATCATAAGCACATTATTCTGAACAATGTGAAAAAATAAGAGAATCTAAATGTAAAGGATTATATATCTTTATATATGAATTTATATATAAATAATTTAATTGAATTTAAAATACTGTATTTATTTTCTGAATTTGTCATGATAACTGACAATTTTATTGGGAAAAAATGGCAACAATGTTTAAGAGGTTTTAAATAAACAGCATAGTGTAGCGCAGTGTTTCTCAACCACGTTCCTGGAGGACCACCGGCTCTGCACATTTTCTCTGTCTCCCTAACCAAGCACACCTGGTTCAGATCATCTGCTCATTAGCTGTAATCTAATCAAGAGCTGTAATGGTGTAACAGACAAAGAAGACATCCAAAACGTGCAGTGTTGGGGGTCTTCCAGGAACGTGGTTGAGAAACACTGGTGTAGCGTACTTTGTGATTATGCTTGGTCTTTCTTTGGTGCTGTTAAAACCACCACAACAAACCTGTAGCTCTTTTATGAAATGGTAGTAAATCACATTTTAAATCGCAAAACTCAATTTTGATCTGATAAATCGCAATTAGGTTTTTTTTCCCTCCAAATCGTGCAGCCCTATGTGATGATGTTCAGTTTTTTTTGATCCATGAGTCCTGTTGTTTTTAGGTGCGTGAGATGGAGGCCGAGCTGGAAGATGAGAGGAAGCAGAGAGCTCTTGCTGTTGCTGCAAAGAAGAAACTGGAGATGGACCTCAAAGATGTGGAAGCTCAGATTGAGGCTGCAAACAAGGCCCGCGATGAAGCCATCAAACAACTACGCAAACTCCAGGTAAAATCTTTTCCTGAAGGCTGCAGATCAGAAATGTGATGACTATGAAAGAAATGACACTATTCTTTTACACCAAGGCTCCATCCACACTGCAATTGATTTAGATCAATCTGCAAAAGTTTAACATCGTTTCTCAGGCTTTCGTCTAGGCATGGGCCGGTATAAGATTCTAACAGTGTGATAACTTTGGATAAAAATATTACGATGTTGTGATTACTGCTCTAAAATAAGTTCTTGTTAAATGTCTGGGTTAAAAACAACAAATTTTCTCCCCATTTATTTATTTGAATAAACATTTAGAATATTTTAGAACAGTAAATATGCCTGTCTCAATTCTTTGTTAGTTTCAAAAACCTAGATTTATTTACAACTTGAAAAGGCATCCTTTGGTTATCTTTCTTTTCTTTGGATATGGAGGGTGCTTTTCTGCTGGAAATAAAACATAAATAAAATGTAAAAAAAAAAGTATAAATAATAAAAACAAAAAACCTTAGATATGCCGTAAGAATGGTACAGTATAACAGAAACCTTTAGCAGTTATAAAACCTTGATTTTTCCAAACCGCAGTAAACCTTGAAACCGGTTATTGTCCACACAACACTTTTTGTATAACGGGTAACAGTGGAAAAATCTCAAAATGCCATTCCAAGCGTAGCCATGAGGATCGACAAAGCGCCACTTTTTTGTAAACGATGACATCACAGCATCAAGTAACCAGAAGAAGGAAGAACGCAGCATGTAACAAATGGTAACAAAAATAATTTCAGATTATAGAGCTGTATTAAATGTATTAGCACAATTACAACAAAACCTGGTAATCCACATTAAGATACACTCATTCGGCATCATTTGTGTATGTACTCGGTGCACTGAAGAAGGACTTGCTCACTGCATTCTTCTTTGATTTGTGTGTCTGTGTTTGTTTACAGCACCACATATAGAGGTGGCATACAGTGGGGAAAATAAGTATTGAACAGGTCACCATTTTTCTCATAAAACATATTTCTAAAGGTGCTGTTGACTTGAAATTCCCTGGATGTTGGTAATAACCAAAGAAATCCATTTATGCAAAGAAAACAAATCTAATTAGTTTACAAATGAAGTTACGTGTAATAAAATGAAATGGCCCAGGGAAAAAGTATTGAACATGAAGAAAGAGAAAAGGCAGTGAAAGCCCAGACAGCAGCTAAAATTTCTCAGTAATTCTTCAGCAACTCTCTGACCTTCCTCGGTGTAAATGAATATTAGCTGCTTCAGTCCCACATCTACATTAGCAGGAGGATGAAGATGAAACCAGGGTGGACATTTCAGCAAGACAATGATCCAAAAGACAGCCAAGGAAACTCAAATGCTTTCAGAGAAAGAAAATCAAGCTGTAGAATGGCCTAGCCAATCACCTGACTTGAATCCAATAGAAAATACAAATTAAAGATCAGATTTGGTAGACGAGACCCACAGAACCATCAAGATTTTTACACTCTGTTGAAGTTTCTGAAAAACTCACACCTGAGCAATGCATGTGCTTTAATTCTCCATATGAGAGGTGTCTTTAAGTTGCCGTCACCAAAAAAGCCTTTTATATAAAGTATTAAAAACGTTTCAGTAGTTCAGTACTTTCTTCTTGTGTCATTCCATTGTTATTACACAACACATTTTTCTTTTTTTCTTTTTTTAATGTTTGTATTGTTCGGGTTTTTCAATTCCATGTCAACAGCTCCCTTAGAAATATTATTCCCAGGAAAAAGCATGACGTGTTTAATACTTATTTTCCATTTTTAACCCCGATTTCCCGTTTCCATCTGAACACCGATATTTCTTGAAATGAAGCATGTATGAATGCGAACATTTTCAAGATCCGTAAAAGAAAATGAAAACATGAACTGTGTGGACGTAGCCTTAAAAGCTTATCGCCGCTGGCTCAGTCTTGGTCCAAATTGCTTGACGTACAGACAACAACATCATCTCTGTTTTAAACCAGGCACAAATGAAGGACTATCAGAGGGAGCTGGAGGAGGCACGCGCCTCTCGGGATGAGATATTTGCCCAGTCTAAAGAGAACGAGAAGAAGCTCAAGAGTCTTGAGGCTGAGATTTTGCAGCTGCAAGAGGTAAACTGGCACTTTTTTTTTTTCACACACCATGTTAATTGAGATTAGTTCAACTTGCATGTTTATGGTTCTGTTTCTGTGTTTTTAGGATCTGGCATCTTCAGAGAGAGCCCGACGCCACGCTGAGCAGGAAAGAGACGAGCTTGCTGATGAAATCTCCAACAGCGCCTCTGGAAAGTAAGTCTTTGTGCTATAAACCTTTCGAAGTGCATGTTTAGTTTATTTGTTTACTGGGGCAATGCACGTTAATACACATTACTGTAGAATGTACCAGAATCAGCCAAGAATGGCTGTTTTTCATCTGTAGACCCTTGACAGAATGTTAAAAAGTCATTCATTCATTCATTCATTTTTCCTTCAGCTTAGTCCCTTATTTATCAGGGGTCGCCACAACAGAATGAACCGCCATCAATTCCCGCATATGTCTTACGCAGCAGATGCCCTTCCAGCCACAACCTAGTACTGGGAAACACCCATACACTCTCACATTTACACACACCAATTTTTGTTTACCCAATTCACTTATAGCGCATGTCTTTGGACTGTGGGGGAAACCGGAGCACCCAAGGAAACCCATGTGAACATGGGGAGAACATGCAAACTCTATACAGAAATGCCAACTGGCCCAGCCTGGACTTGAACCAGCGACCTTCTTGCTGTGAGGCAACAGTGCAACCACTGAGCCAATGTTAAAAAGTCACACCTAAAAATAAAAACAAAGCATAATAACACAAAATACGCTGTCATATATACATAAATATACAAACAAGTGAAAAAAAAACAAGGAAATAAAGCGACGTGAACTGGAGGTTGCGATCAGCTTCAGTGTTTTCAGGGCAAGTGCACTGCTTTCCATCTCTGTCTGCATCAGATTGAAGCTAAAAATGTACTTCTGTTGTCTGCTCCAGTTTACAGTCGTAATTTCTGTCATCAGCACAGTTCATTAATGTCTGTGCACGCCATCCGTGTGTATCCTGATTTTTGGAAATGGCGATTTATACACTCCAACACTCCAAAACAAAAGGTCCACTAGTTAGTGTGCATCCACCATACACATTCACACTGATGGTGAATAGAGTTTACTTCAATAGGTTTGCATGCATGATTGTGTATGGGCCCTGGTGATTAGATGGGAGGGTTAAGGATGTTTTTCCCAGGATGCTTTAAACGCTGTTTTAGAGGGGAAGCTTATGATGGTAAACATTTGTTTTCTGTCAGTTGACTTGCATGGATTAATTGCATAGTTGCTGTCTCTTTAAGAGCAAATGCATGGATACAATATACAGATACTACTTGCCCAATTATTTTTGCAACTCTTTACATTCACTTAACTCAAATCAAATGTATTTAACAGTACTAATCAAAATTGGCATAATAATTATTTGTAAGTGGCTTTTGTTAAAGTGTGATAAGGTGCCAAATATAACTCTGAGAGGGTTTTTCTGTATCTGCATTGAAAACCAAGCCTAGTTCATTCATTCATTTTCCTTTGGCTTAGTCCCTTATTTATCAGGGGTCGCCACAGCGCAACAAACCGTCAACTATTTCAGCATATGTTTTAACGCAGCAGATGCTCTTCCAGCCGCAACCCAGTGCTGGGAAACACCCAACACTCTCACATTCATTCATACACTACGACTAATTTAGTTTATCCAATTCACCTATAGTGCATGTCTTTGGACTGTGGGGTAAACCGGAGCACCCGGAGGAAACCCACTCGAACCAGTGACAGTGCTAACCACTGAGCCACAGTGCCGCCCGCCCAAGCCTATTTCTTTTCATGTTATTTTAAACTTATCCTGTCTACTCTTATCTTTCTCCCAGATGCCACCATTGTTTGAATGCTTTATTAAATATACAGTAAATATTTGCTAACTTGTGTACTTATAGGTTGATCAGTAAGTTCTAAATCATATTTTCACATTTAACCTCCCGTTCACAAAGAAGATACGCTCTGATTGGATCTCTTCAGAAATCATCACTTCATAACATTTTCAGGACTCAACTAGTTTGATCAGATGTGTTTAATTAGGGTTGGAACTAAACTATGCAGAGCTCCGGCCCTCCAGGAACTGGCTTTGACACCTGTGATTTAAAGTATGTTGCCAAGAATTTTTTATTTTTTTGCTGGGGCATTAAAACAAATTCTTAGCGTTTAGCCCTGTATCAGTCTGAAATTTCATTCTTCATGGTCTTAAGAAGCCCTTAAAAAGTCTTAAATTTGACTTGGTGAAACCTGCAGAAACCCTGGTTTAGATGTCGTGTTGTTTTTATCTCTGGAAAAAAAGTCTGATTATTGAACAATGAGATGAACTCTGCAATTTTGCTTGTTTTTGTTCAGGGCAGCCCTGTTGGATGAGAAGAGGAGGCTGGAGGCTCGTATCGCTCAGCTGGAGGAAGAGCTAGAGGAGGAACAGAGCAACATGGAGCTTCTCAATGACCGCTTCCGCAAGACCACTATGCAGGTGCAGTTTACCCCACCTACTGTCATTATGAGCAACTTATTTGCAAAACTCTGCACACTTGTGAGCTTTGTGTAGTTGGTGTAGAGCAATACCATGTAGGCCTGTCACAATAATTAGTATATCGACTTATCGCACAACACATGGACATGACCTCAATCATTTTTGGTGATGCAGTATATATCGCCCTTACATAAAAACCAATTCTAGCAACATTTTAGGTGATTGTGGTGTCAGGGATTGGAGGTGTCAGTATGGTTAAAAAAAACCTAGTATTTACTATAAATTAATTTAGTATATTTTCATGTGGGTGCCTGACGAATGACAATAGATCTGGTAGCAGATATCGCATGTTTTCAAATGATTATATTTGATTTACCTAAGTGCCACATTCACATCTGTCACATATATAACGGAGAGGTGTCACATCCATAGTGAAGCTTTTCCCTCATAAATGCAAAAATGTCAAATAAAATAAAATCAATCATTTTTGTTCTATAGTGAGCAACTCTTATCCTTTAGATTAGCATTATTTATTTTGGGTTGTGCAGTTTAATTCACAGAATTTCTACAAAGTATGTTGTATCCTGTAAACTCGCATACTTTTTTGCTCACATCCATAACGCATGTTTATTTACCTCAATTAAACTATAAAAAATGTTCACAGATGAATTTTTCTGATCCCATAACTGGTTAGTTGTTTTGGGAAATATAAAGCGATGTTTCAATATTATGTTAACATCCGTAACGCTGCAATTGCTCTGTAGTTTTGATCTTTGTAAGTGTTTAGATGTTTAGTAAGAGCTGCTGTGTGTGAATGTTCAGGTGGACACCCTGAACACAGAGCTGGCAGGAGAGCGCAGCGCTGCACAGAAGAGTGAGAACGCACGTCAGCAGCTCGAGCGCCAGAACAAGGACCTAAAATCCAAGCTGCAGGAGCTCGAGGGATCCGTCAAATCAAAGTTCAAGGCCTCTATTGCTGCCCTGGAGGCCAAGATCCTCCAGCTAGAGGAGCAGCTCGAACAGGAAGCAAAGTACGCAAATGTTTCCACCATCTCTTTTTAACAATGAAAATCAATAAGTGGGTTAATATGCATGATCTTAACCAGATTATGATGGTGCGTGTGGTCATGTAAATGTGTTAACCATCAGAGTAGTGTCATAAACGGTTTAAACATAAACCAACACAGATTCCTTACATTATGTAATTAACCTGGTTCCAAAGTATTAACCTGGTTTTAACACCTCTGTGTTAAATCTGTGCTTTTCTATCACACATATGTGCAGTTAAGTGAACTGACAAACCAGGTTAACACTTTGGAACCAGGTTAATTACATAATGTAAGGAATATTTACATTATGCAGCAAAACATTACATGCAGCAAATATTTTTCAGAGCGGAGGAAATATAATGAAATCTGAAGAAAACACAATCTGCACTCAAAGATGTCTCGTGCTGCAGGAGAAACAAGTGCTACAAACAAAATGCTTCATCTGTAACTGTTTTAGCCATAGGTTTCCCACTGACGTGAAGTAAATGATTGAAGAACAAAAAATAGATTTGCAACAAGGCAACCAACAAAAAGAATCTTATGCAAAGATATGCTAATTATTATCAGGGTTCCCGCAGGTTGTGGAATTTCTGGTATATTATGGATTTTTAAAAGGCATTTTCCAGACATCGAAAATCAGGGAATTTAAAAACGTAATTTCAAAGTCATAGTCAAGGTTTTTGGTTTTACGCTTGAAATGTTTGTTTCCATTTATCAAATGGAAAAGTTTCCATGCTGTATTTTTGTTGTGCTGTTTCAATCCTGGTGTTATGGTTAGACTATTTCTCAGCTGCTTTTTCATTCATTCATGCTCCTCAACCGGCAGTCACTGAAGTCAAATGCAGTCATCGGGCTGTACTTTGTAAAAAACAAAATAAATGGATAATAGACATTTTAGGAGCTTTGGTTCAAAAAAAGTTAGAAAAACTACTATCAAGCTATTAAATATAGGAGAGGGAGCACTTCACAGCCCAGAAGAACAGGAAGTACCTTCGTTTTTTTTTTTTTAATCTGATGGAAATTATTCATTGTTGTTCTCATAGTAGCTAATAAAGTCCTGCAACATGGCATTCAAGCGAAAACCTTTTTAATATTATGCAAAGCACAGCAGCGGCCTGTTTTTTCATTCATTATAGGTTATGGAAGAGTCTGGAAATTTGATATTTGGCTTAGAGTGGGATTATTACTTTTTAATAATAATATAATAATAATAATAATAATACCCTGTATTATTATGTTCTCTTATAATTCGTCACTACTAAGAAATGAACTGATCGAGTTATTGTTTTGCATGTAAACCAATACAACAGGTTATTTGTGTAAGCAGATTTCTGTGAGTTATCAGTGAATAATTGTCTGATCTGTGCTCCTCACAGGGAAAGAGCTGCAGCCAATAAGATTGTTCGTCGCACAGAGAAGAAGCTGAAGGAGGTGTTCATGCAGGTGGAGGATGAGCGGCGTCATGCAGACCAGTACAAAGAACAGGTCAGTCAAAGCTTCTCTCTCACACCGTCAGTCAAAGCAAATGAAATGCCTCTGACATTAGAGTTGTCTGTTTAGATGGAAAAGGCCAACTCGCGCATGAAGCAGCTGAAGAGGCAGCTGGAGGAGGCCGAGGAGGAGGCGATGCGAGCAAACGCCTCGCGCAGGATACTGCAGAGAGAGCTGGACGACGCCACTGAAGCCAACGAGGGGTTGAGCCGAGAGATCAACACACTCAAGAACAGACTCAGGTACACACATTTACTCATGTACTTTAGAAATGTCCATTTATAAAACTATTTACAGAGGTGGGTAGAGTATCCAAAATTTTTACTCAAGTAAAAGTACAAGTGACAATCTTAAAAGTTACTTGAGTAAAAAAGTATCCGATGAAAAAAAACATTACTCAAGTAACTAGTTACTTTTAATCTTTTATATA
>CAIGQW010043154.1:29911-43178 GCA_903798125.1 Danio choprae
TGTGTGTGTGTGTGTGTGTGTGTGTGTGTGTGTGTGTGTGTGTGTGTAGGTCTGTTTATGTGTGTGTGTGTAGGTCTGTGTGTGTAGGTCTGTTTATGTGTCTGTGTCCGTGTGTAGGTCTGTTTGTGTGTAGGTCTGTTTGTGTGTAGGTCTGTTTGCGTGTCTGTGTGTGTGCGTGTGTAGGTCTGTTTGCGTGTGTGTTTTAATATATATATATATAGGTCTGTGTGTGTTTTTAATATATAGGTCTGTGTGTGTGTGCACAATACACACAATATCTTGCAATATCTTTACACACAATATCTTGCTAATGTATATTGTGTATACACACATTTTGTTCATATGTATATTATATAGATGAATATGACTGTGTGTGTCTATATAACATGGATATACACACACGAATGTTCATATACATATAAATGCATGTGCAACATTTCAACTATAACACACATTTGGCCAATCTATTCACACGGTTGGTGGTAGTCCTGCTTGACAACGGTAAACTTTGTAAACAACAGCACAGTCACAGTAATAACACTGCCTCCACATCATACACAGGCAGATTTGAAACATTTTTTATTGAATTAATTTTTAGAGCTTAAACTCGTTTGAAAACAAATGACAGCATTTTAATTCCAGGATCAAGACAAAAATAATCTACCCAGTAAATCATTTCAAGAGGAGCGTCAGGTGAAATCCGGCCCGCTCAAATTGAGCACTTCTTTAAAAATAAAATAAAGCAATATATAAAAATCCATTTGAAAAGTCTGTCCGTCACAATATAACCACAGCGAGAGACGAGCAGAACACACACACACACACACACACACAACAAGCACATACAGACACCTGACCTGTTGCTTGTCCACTCGGAGCGAACGCTGCTGTCATCTTTGGTGCCATTTCTCATTTAAACAGTCAGAAGATGAGCTGAGCTGGACATGATTAGTCAAAGACGTGATGAGATGCGGAAGGAAGATCGAGCTGTCCAGTGAGGTATTGGGGAAGAAGAGACCAGACAGATGTAGACAAAACCTTCAATCTCTCACTCTCTCTCACACACACACACACACACACACACACACACACACAATTATCTCCACTCATAAAACACACACACACTGCTAAAAGTGGAGCTCTAAGCAATAGCTTACTTTGCATTGAAGCATTTACAGTCCTGCATAGTTATTTAAACGTACAAACTAAGGCGTTTTATTGAAAGTCTTGGGAGTTTCTGTACTGATATATTATTAAGCAAAACTAAACGTTCAAGTAGGCTATAATCGTCATAATTTATTATCTCTGAAAAGCTTTCACACGCGATTCATTCATCCCTAAAAGAATGTGTTTTCCACAAGGTCCAGTGAGATACGCACACAGCACCAAAGACAGCAAGACATGAGCAACGCCATACATACTGACCTCCGGAGAAAATAGATCACATAGTATTCATGTATATTTTATATACATACCCATTTCAGTCTCAGTCCATAATATGTCCCTGTCAAAAACAATGATAAATAATTTACTCATATTTATTGAACAGCTACTATTCTAACAGTCTGCAGAAGGAACCGGTTGGACTAGCGCATCCCTTTAGGAGTTTTAACAAAAAGATCTGCTAAGAAAATAAACACAGGAATGCACGTTTCCAACTTAAATAGAAACTACGTTGCTTTGTTTCCTCCTCTTCCTCAAAGTCCACAGTGATTAAGGTCTCGTGTAAACATGTTGACAAACTAAATCAAACGCGCCAGCTCACTCCAGTCATCCAGAACACTGATGGATGAGAAGCAGAATGACGTTAGTTGAAGGGGGCTTGATGAATGCGCAGGAAAGTGTCCGTCCACCATCTGATCTGATCCGAGCAGCTGAAAACATCTACATTCTGGTGGTGGACGGTCAGTGGGATTTCCTCTTCGTGTCTCCCCCCTGACTTTGGTTTGCATCTGAAGAAAAATAAATAAATCAAGACAAATTGTGCCACAAAGTCAAATGAAAATCAATTCAATTTCAGAAATGATTAGTCATCCGTTCCAAACTCTTGTGAGCCGTCCGACTAGGCAACATGTTCAACTAACTGTACAAATTTTAAGGGATAGTTCACCCCCACATCATTTAACTCTCCCTCATGTGCTTTTAAACCTTTATGAGTTTCTAAAGAAGATATTTTGAAGAATGCTGATTGCTAGAACCCGTTGACTTGCATAGTAGGGGGAAAAAATGACTATGGAAGTCAACGAGCATTTTTCTTTTGTGTTCAACAGAAGAAAGAAAGAAAGTCAAATAGGCGTTGAACAAGTGAAGGGTGAGTAAATGATGACAACTTTCATTTTAGCGTGAACTGTCCCTTTAAATAGTTCATTTACCTGTTAATAATCTAAACAGAATATATTGTGTAGTATTTGTCCACAATATTGAGAACATGATTGAAATATAATAGTGGGTAGACAAGGGTTCTTTAAGAACAATCAATTGGGCATGACTGCCACCTGGTGGTGTTTGTTGGTACAGCAGCTCACAGAAACGGCTTTTTCTGGGGGTGACATCAGTCTGAAATATGGAGGCTTTTATATTTTTTAGGGTGGACCAATGTTAATTAATATCTTTTTTTCTATAATAATAGAACATTTTAATGCAGTAGGAGAGAGCAGGGACGAAAGTAACATTTTTCATAAAAACCTCATTTAAAAAGATGATGTGTTTAGCAGAAATATATCTGTGCTGTGGGTACAACCTCACAACAGTGCTCGATCAATATCAGGTGCTGGTCAGTGTCAAACAACTCCAATATAACTTCACTTTAAACAAACGTTGCACATGACCCCGTCAGCAGGGATGAAAGTAACAGTATTTGCTAGATTTACTGGCTTAATCTCGCTTATTTGAAATGCATCTGCCTGTGACCTTGTTAATGTTCACTGCAAACATATTTTGTCCTTTATTTTAAAAAATAATAATAATTCAACAGCATTGATTTGAAATGTCAGCTCCATCAAAATCAATACAGCAATGCAAAATGGGAATTTTCTATCATTTTTTATTTTAGTAATATGCATTAATCTTATAAAACATATGAATGGAAACACTGAAAACTCTAATGGGGAACTGAAAAATAGGGCATGGTTATTAGCAGTGGGGAATAAATAACTGTGTTACTTTCGTCCCCAGAGGAACTCTTGCCATTTAAACCGGATTTACTTTTTAAATAAGGATGTGTTACATACATACATACATACATACAGCCAACTTAGCTGAAAGAATAGCTGCCTATAAGCACACTAGGATTTGGAACGGAGCCGATTATCACAAATAAACACAGCGATTGAAACAAGCAAAGGGAAGTAAAGGAAGGTGAAGCTCAACAACACAAGAGGGCGACAGTGAGCTGGAGGAAGGCTTTACTGCAGCGTTTACCTGAGAAAGCAAGCTGCAAGTGAGGAGGTAGAGCAACCTGAGACCCTGGCTGAAGACTGTTAAACAGATCTGGGGGGAGGACAGCGGGACAGGGCAAACACAGAGCACAATCCAGCAGCACACCAACACAGGGGAAGAAAAGAGGGAAAGAAGGGGATAAAAACAGATTAGGGAGACGCAGAGAAATGCACAAGACACGTCTGCTTGCTAGTAGCTACGTCACATAAACACAGACAACGTCAACATACGGCCGTGGAAAACATTAAGACTGCACTCACTCTGTGCCAGCGTGTATCCTGAGTTGGTGGCAGGTGAAGAGCCCATGTTACTGCAGCCGGGGACTCCAGGGCCCGTGGGGCTGAAGTTGAGGAGCGATGGGAACTGGAAGGGGAGAGAAACAGGCACTAGACCCCCGAGCATCCCGAAACCCAGGGGGAGGGAAGGGGGCCCAACAGAGCCCAACAGGTTACTCCCAGAGGACGGAGACGCCTGCGGGAGAGAGCACTTCATTAATGCTTCAAATAAAATAAAGTGTTCTGAAAAAAAGGCTTACACAAACATTTTTTTGGCTACCTTCCAAATAAACCTTAAAGGAACACTCCACTTGTTTGGGAAATGGCCTCGTTTTTAAAGTCACTTAAAGGTAGCATGAAATTAAAATAGTGTTTTTCAGATGTTAATATCCGTACTGTTAGTTTTAGGAAATATCCATATGCTAGTGCGCACCAAAACAGTGACAAAATTCCTGTTTAGAACTGATCTAAACATGTAAAGCGTGTAGTTTGTCACTTCCACCTAAATTAATCAACGCTTTTACTCACGTCACCTCATACTTCAGTTTCTCATCAAATCGTGACCAATCAAATGCTCTCTAGTATCTGACATCAGAAAAGTCATTTCAAGGGGGGAGAGAAGGTTATGGATTTTGATTAAAGATTATGAGGGAAAAATTATTTGTACAAAATAACTTAAGTGCACAGATGCATCATTTACAACTACAAGCACTACGATATCTAGAAAAATAAGAAGAGTACATTTAGATTTTATCATGACTTTAAACAGTTTTATGACAATTTAATCCATTCAGCCAATTTCCAAGTCTGGCGAAAGCAGTTTTATCTTAGCTTAGCATAAATAACAGAATCAGATTAGACCATTAGCATCTCGCTCAAAAAAACTAACAAAAAAAATATATATAGACCTGAAAAACCTGAATGAAAGTATAGTTCCTAGCCATATCAACCCCAAAAAAAGAGCAACTTTTCATTATCTGTCAGTTGTAGTACACGATGTAACAACTAAAGTCAAGTTTTAAATGAGAAAAATGATCGAAACTCTTTTTTTAAACAACATGCTAATGGTCTAATCCAATTCAATGATTTATGCTAAGCTAAAAGTGCTATTGCCAGAGCTGCAGATCAGCTAATTGAATTTAAAAATGGTAAAACTCAACTGTTTAACTCTAGGACCGTTGTAAGAAGAGCCTGTTTCTCAAAAAAGTGGAGTATTCATTTTCTCTGCAGCTCACCAAAGTCCAGTCCGGTTTTAGCCAATTTATTTTTTTGGACTACATCTTGAGGGAGTACGGCTCAAGGGTGAATAAATCAACAACACATTTTCAGTATTGTTGCCGTCAGCTATTTTCTAAAGCAGTGACATCATGATTTCTCAATTTCAGTGACAGGATTATGTCTGAAGACGAGCAAAAATGCTGAGAATTTAACTTAATGAATTGTGTTGTTTCACAGTATTACATGACAAAAATTGTACCATTACTTCATTGATGTCTCCTTTACAGTCATTACAAAGTGTATAATATACTGAAAGGTTAACCCTGAATGTGCTGTGGAAATATAAGTAACCGCTCTGAGAGCTCATTTAATCCATTATACCATAATTGAACACTGACAAATGGACAGATAAAACACTTCACAATCACGCAATTCAATTCAGTATCAAATCAAATATCATTACATTATCTCTCACACTTTAAAAAGCACATAAATGGTCAAAATCTAGTGAAATGGCCTTAGGGCGAAAACAAGCAAGCTCTGCTCAGTTTCATTGTTACAACCAAAACCCCAAAAAGCAGCAAAGAAAGCCAACACAGTGAAACAATCAGCAATCCAGACAAACCTCAGATGTATAAACGCTAGCGACAATGTAAGGCATGTGGGTAGCAAATGACATAGGCTAAAGCATTCACTCAACTAGGCTTAGCAACAGCAGAAATGGGTTTAGCATGAGCAAATATTTTGTATAAGCCAGTTTGGAGTGACTGAGGCTGCTGGACTGACCTGTGACAGATGAGAGGAGACGGGTGGAGAGGGCAGGGTCATGGCTGATGCCCGACTTGTTAAAGACTTGGCACTCTGGCTAGCCCCTCCTACCTGCCTCTGCCGCTGGTTGTGATTGGCTGGCGCTGCCGAAGGGGAGGGGCTACTGTCCTTGCACCCTGCAGACAGCGGCGCGGCCATCGGGGTGGTGTTGGCAATGCTTGCTCCACCACTGGGTGGACTGGTGGATTTGTGTCCACCCGCGAAACTGTAACTAGCCTGTCCTGAAATGGATTTGACAGCAGATGCGACTCCGGCGGCTTGCGTGGTGAAGGGAGGCCTGAAAGCCGGGCTCTTGGGGGTGAACTGGTGCGAGCTGGGGATCATTTGGGGTCTGGGATGAGTAAGAGAAGGGGATGATGAAGGCGAGGGTGAAGAAGATGGAGGAGGAGTAGGAGCAGGGGGTCGTGGCGTGAGCTTGATGATGGGAGAGTTGCTACTGTGGGAAGACTTGGTGAGCGTGGCCTGCATCGGCGTGATGAAGTTCGACTGGTTGTGTGGGATGGTCTTCACCTGTGCCAGCAGGGTAGAAGGAGATGACGTAGTCGGAGGAGAAGGAGACTGCTGTGAGAGATTAGCGTTTAGACGTGGCTGGGAAACTACAGTATTGCCACCAGTAGTGGATTTATTAGCACAGTTTTTCACTAGGGGTGAAGTCTGGACCATCTTCACTCCCATTGTCCCAAATGACCTCTGCTGGGGAGGCAAGAGGGGTGAGGCGGTGGGGGGCGGACGGGGTTTTGCAGACTGCGCCGTGCTCATTCCTGAAATGCCCGCTCTGTGAGTCGACGTCCCCGAGAGTCTTTGCAATCCGCCATCTTTTAGCATACTGAAGTTGTCACCCCGCAGGGAAGATGAGGGAGACGAGATGGAGAGGGAAGGAGAGGTAGATATACTGCTCATATTCCCCACAGGGATACCGGAAGGCTCCATTTTTGCTGAAAGGGTGGAATGTGACAGAGGAGAAGAGTAGTGGGCGACTCCTGATGAGGATCCCAGGACACTGGGAGCAGAGGAGGCGGCGATGCCGTTGTTGGGCGTCAGTCCCTTGGCGGCGTTACTGAGGAGCGCGAGAGCTTGGGAGATGGAGTCCAGAGAGTTGGCTGCCAGATCCTCATCCAGGGAATCTGAGAGGCAGATGGGCTCAGACGGAGACGAAGGTCTGCATGCAGGTGCAGGTAAGGCAGGTGAGGCTGAGGTGGATCCAACACCTGGGGAAGGTCTTTGTGTCCAGCCCACTTCCTGCATTACAACAGATACATCTCAGAATGAAATTTGAACATACAGACGTTTGTTTGTTTGTAATGCCATGCCAGCTTCTTTAACCATTTTCAAGGCGAGAAAATGTATACTGCAGATGTAGATTATAATAAGGTTTTACTTCAAAAGAATTATCTAAATAAAAGAAATTCCTCAGAATTAAAAGTGACAAAATCTAAGAGAATATGCTTGATAGTTCAAATGCTTTTATGAAGAGAACTCTTGTGAGGATCTTCTCCAAGCATTAAAAATATGTCATATTACAGCAGGTAAAAAAAAATTAAAAATCTGATCTCGAACATAAAGATGCAGTTCAGCCAAGGTGTACATACCGTCATTTTGGCAGCTTTTGGGGTTGGAACAATCCTTTTCTTGCCTCTGTTAAAAAATAAAAATAAATAAATAAATTCCCCAATCACAATGAATCTTTCAAATCTCTTCTATATTATGAGACTTAAAACCAATTCATATGACCATGATTACCGTCTTTAACATCTTTCCATTTTTAACATCTACATAATCTACCCTCTACCCTTTCCCACATATTATTTATTCAGGTCTTTGTTCTCAAAATAGATTTAACTACAAAGTTACCAACACTGGTGTGTCATTCTCTTAAAATCCACTTCTTGTTTATCCATGTAAAGAACATCAAGGAAATGAATATGCACACCAGCCTCTTACCATCCACAACAACCACATAAACAGGGCAGATGAAATTTGCTTTATTTTTTTCCATTTCATTGCTTTATTAACTTCAGTTAAAGAGAGGGAGATTATTTTTGTCTGATAAAATGAAAATAAAACCCATTTTAGGACCAATAACAGTTTTTGTATTGTGACAATCATTTCCCCTCGATTTGCCCTCTAACAGAATCCTGCCAGAATCAAATTAAATTTGAGGGAAGCCCCTCTGGACCAGCATGTGGTTTAATGTGTTGTCCTCTAGGCAAGGAGACCGAGTTCACTTACACAGCCCATTTATATTTCAGGAGCTGAAATTAGAACATCTACTATAGCAGGGGTCACCAAACTTGTTCCTGGAGGGCCGGTGTGCTGCAGTTAAGCTCCGAGCCCATTCAAACACACCTGAACAAGCTAATCAAGGTCTTATGTCGCGGTCACACGGCATTTTTCACCTCATAGACAGCAGACTGGAAATGCAAGCTCATGCAGTAAGATTCAGATGTCGCTGCCTTTCAAAGTTACATTTTGGCTGAACTCTGACCTGCGAAATTGCATCACATGATTGCGTGAGACCAATAGAAGTTAACATGACCTATCTGAAGAGAAATGTTAAATATTGAAAAATCACTCGCTTTTTCAACAGCTAATCATCTTGTTTAATCCCGCTCCTTTTCACAGCACCATATTACAGAATTTCGCATACTCAAACTCTAGTGTGACTGAGACTTTACTAGCTAGACTTGAAACTTCCAGGCAGGTGTGTTGAGGCAAGTCGAAGGTACAATCTGCAGGAAGGCTGGCACTCCAGGACAGAGACTGGTGAGCCCTGATTTATAGCATGGGGTGCTAGAAATGCAATTCTCTCATACAGTATTAGTTTGCATCATTTCAAGAGGTAAAATGAGTAACGGGTAAAATGGTAAAATGCATTACAACTTACAATATAGATTAAATAAGGATGAGAATCTACACATCAAATGCTGCACATCACTGAGAGTTTTTCAAACTAGGATGAAATAGCTTCAATATTAAGGAAATTTGAATGTCATTAAATCTTTTCCTAAATCATGTCATAAATCTGTATGACCACTGAAACATCACCAACCCATCCATATATCCTTAAATGTGTATTGTTTATTTATTTTTTTCGCTTTCTCATACACATCTGTCAAACACTAGTACTAGCTTTTCATGAAAACACCCACCTGATTGTAAAAAAAGTTGCACCATGCCAAAATTGCAGTGTTTGCATTGAAAAAGGTTGCATTGGCATTTAAAACCGATGTACAATAGGCTAGCGGTATCCATATAGCATGTATCAGATGATAATAAAAAAACATGAAGTTCCTGAAAATGTACTAAATGTATATGAGGGAGCATCACTATAAGGTAAACCCTGAAAGAGGTGGCAATGCATACTCATTCAACTCCATTACTCCCCCATTAAACATGTTCTTGTTTGGTGATTGCAAACAGGAGTGTAAATGTAGATGAAGAGGTTGATGTACTCACAGGCCGGTGAGGTGACAAACAAGAAACAAGAAAGAAACAAGAAAAGGGGAAGAATCTTTTGGTCACACTGCAGCAGAGAAGGAATAAAGCTTCATTCACACTACCAGCAACTTTGTAGCTGCCTTGCGCCCTGGGTAGTGATTGAAGTCACTAGTGGGCATTCCCACCTTAAAGATCGCGTGAAGTGCTTTGAAATGCGCATTTTGTATTCGACGTTGGACGTAATATCAACTGAAACACGAAGAGAGGGTGGGACATAGTGTAGCTCCTCCCTTTTAAAAAAAATAGCCAATACCGTTTTGTTTGATCGCAACTCTGCCAGTGAGAGTGGTTGAGGTCAAGCGAATCAAATAAGCATCTGGAAGGGGGCGGGGCATGTCAGATACTAGAGAGAATTTAATTGGTCACGATTTGATGAGAAACTGAAGTATGAGGTGACTTGAAAAAAGCATTGATCCATTTAGGCGGACAAACTGCAAGCTTTACATGTTTATATCTTCTAAATGGATATTTTGTCACTGTTTCGGTGCGCACTAGCTTATAGACATCCTAAAAACTAACAATACTGATACTAACATCTAAAAAACGTTATTTTAATTTCATGGGACCTTTAAGGTTTCTTGGTTAACGTTTATGTATGATATTCACTGATGGCAAATTAGCTTTCTTGACGCTAAAAAATAACCTTGTGAAGGGGAAATCACTAGATATAAGTGGAATCAGTACATAAAATGTTTAATTAAAAAGTTGAACAAGAAAAAAATTATCTATATATTTATCTATGAGAAATGCCGATCTGTGTAGGTCTACAGCACAGATTAGGGCTGCTATATATATATATATATATATATATATATATATATATATATTCGATAGATGTAGCATTGATATCACAATGTGCGTGTCTGCAATAGTCACATCGTAGGATATACAATGTTAATTTTATTTGTCGGCACTTGAGATTTGTGGAGTTTAACCATAATAAAAGTTGATCATCTGCATCATCATTCAGGCACAAAAGAATTGTACTCTCTTTTTTCTTCGTACATTAAAACATTTAAATACAGTATATACACAATGAAGACTATAAAATGTAATTTTTCATATGATTATTCAATTACTGTACCTGAATACTGTTTGGCTCCCCAGAAAACCATAAAGCACTATTTTCCTCTTTGTTTTATTGTATTTACCAATGCTTTTAAATAAGTTATTTTACGCAGAAATCACACCCAGAATAATCTCAAATCAGTCCAAATGAATGAATTCTTTCCAAATAGAGCCATTCAAGCCATCTCATGAAGTTATATAGATAAATCTCAATATACAGTTGAAGTCAGAATTATTAATCCTCCTGAATTATTAGCCCCCTGTATTTTTCAAGATACAAGTATTCAGCTTAAAGTGCAATTTAAAGGCTTAACTAGGTTAATTAGGCAAGTCATTGTATAACAGTAGTTTGTTCTGTAGATAATTGGAAAAACATATTGTTTAAGGGGGCTAATAATATTGACCTTAAAATAAATAAAAACTGTTTTTATTCTAGCCGAAATAAAACAAATAAGACTTTCTCCAGAAGAAAAGATATCATAGGACATACTGTGAAAAATACCTTGCTCTGTTTAACATCATCTGGGAAATATTTGAAATAGAAAAAACATTAACATGAGGGCTAATAATTGACTTCAACTGTATATTGCAGAAAACAAAAGATTGCAATGTCATTTTTTTTTTAATATTGTGCAGCCATAACACGGACTACATTAATACAAGTGGCCGGTGCAGGAGCTGAGAGAGAATCATGTGAGCTCTACTGATGCTCGTATTGGCTGTTGCTTACAAAAGTCGCTCTTCATTTGCATAAAGTTGAAGGATGTATCGCTTGACATGTCCACGTCCTGTTACTCACGTAACCGGAGGTCATTAGCTCTCCATTGAAATGAATGGTAACTTTTGCTTTGTCACTGTGTGTTGTTGTTAGTATAAAGGTTATTGCACACCGAGTCCGTGATTTTCGTTTTTTTTTATAAATTCGACTCCTGTTGTGTCAATCGTATTGTCACACTGCCTCCGAAATGTTCATCCATCATAAAAAAAAATGTGAATCAGGTTCAATTTTTTCCAAAAAAGCATTTTGAGAGGTGTTTTGACAGTTCAGGGCCACCGTACAAGCAAAAGGCAAAATACAGAATGCAGTCACTTGAGCCTTCAGCAGAGATAACTTTATGACACTTCTCTACTGCTGCTGTTTGGTGTGTGTTTGTGCTTTTGTGTTTGTTTGTGTTTGTGTGTGTGCGTGCGTGTGCCTTTAACGTACTGCCAGTCTCTATTCCGGATTTGTTTATGCAGGTAAATGTGTGAAGTATCACAAACAATGGATCAAACATCCACTGATTTCCTGAAATAAACTTTGTATTTCGGGATAATCCAGCACAGCTTTTTGATAAGGAGGAGAAAACTCTCATCCTCTCAGCAGTATTGGATGAACACAATATTTTGTCCTCTTTCTTTTTCTATTTTGAAGAAGAGAGAGGAGAACAAAGCATCCCTACTTGAATTGACTTCAAAATGTTTTGCGTTTTTTCTAAATGAATGAATTAATTAATACACATTGGACTCTGTGTGCAAGGTTTGTGCATGTGACAATCTTTCAGATATGAATAAAAAATAAAAAATGCATATGAACATTTCGGACTTCAGTGTGCAAAGACCTTAAACGGGGCTTAAAAAAGTAACAGAGAACCACACACACACACACACACCTGGTCTGCATCCAGCCTTTGGGCCACAGAGGCTTGACTTCATTCTCCATGAAGGCTTTGAGATAGTCCTCCACAGACAGAGAGCACTGCTCCAAATCGTAACAGCTCAGCTTCACGCGCACCAGGTTACACAACAAAGTCCTGTGAGAAAAAAACACATGCACACATTAATGGAAAAAATGTATTTATGAGGCAACCCTTACTATTCTTGCCGTTTGAACAAGCAGATGTTTAACCTGAGTTTGTCATCCCATATGAACTTCTTCCTTGGTCCCATCACCCTCTTCCCTGGTTTCTCTTCATCGTCATCCTCTGATCCGTTCTTCTCGCCATCTTCTATCTGTTGCCTGTGACACAAACAGTCAAGCTCATGTAATATATCGCAGTCATCCAATTTCCATTCTCCACAGTTTATTACACAAGCTTGAAAGCCGAAAGATGCAGGGAAAAGTTTAAGACTTACTTGGCTGCAACTTTTGCCATGCAATCCATGTTATATCTGGCGATCTGCTCTGGCATCACGCTGCACACAGCCAGTTTGAGCTTTAACAAGGGTGTGCGGAGACTGTCATCCTGCCAAAGAGAAAGACATTAGCGAGATGTGGGTTATACAGTGTTCAGCTACTCTAACTCTAGGCTTCTTTATTGTTGTGAAATCCAGTTTTTAAAATGAAGACATCATCTAAATATGAATAAATCTTTTAAATAGAATGTGTGGCTTTATATGCATGTTTGCACCCAGAACTCCTGAAAATCACCATAAATTGCACACACTTGGCAAATGAAGCTCGTTCTTGAAATTCATGATAACTCATTTTGGATTTTCAGATTTAATCCTATTTTTAAAAAAGCACTTTGAGCTTAAATTTTAAAGAAAATTTTAGCTCAATCTTGTAACATAAAAGCTAAGTTACATGACTAACAAGTGCTCTTCCTTGTGTGCTTTTAAGTGTATGGTTAAAAACTAACCTAGAGCGCCATCTGTTGTGAAGAACCAATTATAGCATTGCATTAATGAATTCTCCGAAACAATGGAGAATTGATTTCTCACCACAGCTCTAATAGATATGAATGTAATCAGTCATAGGTGAACTTTTGTGGTAGTATGAACGCACTGGACCACGAGAGTTTACTAAAGCCAGCAGATTAAGTTTTTGACTACCTCTAGAAATAGTCAAATTAGACAAAACATTTTTCAGAGCCTTTTTACATTAGTATCTACAGTCGTCCACTTATCAGGCTAATAAAAATAATACCACATTTAAAAGCCTAGTAACTCCAGCTTCAACT
>CAIGQW010043166.1:0-12617 GCA_903798125.1 Danio choprae
TGTGGCGACCCCAGATTAATAAAGGGACTAAGCCGAAATGAAAATGAATGAATGAATGTTTAAACATTGTGAAAGGCTAATCTAATCAGCGTCATTTTGTATTTTAAGAAAAGAACATAAAGATTCAAATGGATTTTAGTAAATAATGTTTTTATTATTTAATGTTTTATTAAAATAAAATAAATACTATAGCATACCAAGCTGTTGTGTCATTATTTGTGAAAGAAAATTAATATCAGTGAGCAAGCTTTAACTTAAACGTACTATTAAATTACATTTAGGCTTTTAAAATTATTATAGGCTATTTTAAAAGCAACTTTATTTTTAATTATATTATTTAAACATAAATAAAATATAGACCGTGACCGTGTTTGATGTGGTGTTTTCTTTTTATGCTTCTGATGAAGTATTTTAGGATATTGCTAATTTCGATGAATTACAGCCTAACTTCGCACTACATTTTCCCTTATTTTTTAAAGTAATCACATTAAGCACATGAAAGACATTGAAACTGGGGTGTTAATAGTTTACACAATTTTTAAAAATGTAATAATTTGCAGGAATTTATCTTATTTTGGGTTTTGAAAAAGCCCAAAACTTTGCATCAAAGCTATCACTGAATTGAAATTAAATGATGAAAGATAAACTTGCGTGAGTTAATTTATGTGCAATGCCACGGCTAAATTATTTTTATTGTAATTGTAGTGAGGCGCTTAAGGTATTTATGTTTGTGCTTCTGATGAAGTAACATTTACCGTCCTCTGTGAGTCCTGGCTCACGGACCTCTCTCTACAGTATGTCAAACTTCACTTGTCTGATTACTGTTCTATCACAATTAAGGCCAAAAATTAATCTAAAAAATACAACAAACAAACATTTCTCTTGTGGCTTAACTAGGATGCATGGATTAATTTAGAAAAAAGTAATGAATGCTAATGTACTTCATTAATTCTGATTTTAAAAGGACTATAAGCTTTATTCATTCATTTATTTTCCTTCGGCTTAGTCTCTATTTCAGAGGTCGCCACAGCAGAATGAACCGCCTAAACCGTTATATTCATTCATTCATTCATTTTCATTTCGGCTTAGTCCCTTTATTAATCCGGGGTCGCCACAGCGGAATGAACCGTCAACTTATCCAGCATATGTTTTACGCAGCGGATGCCCTTCCAAGGATGCCCTTCCAGCTGCAACCCATCACTGGGAAACATCCACACACTCTCATTCACACACATACATACACTACGGACAATTTAGCTTACCCAATTCACCTATACCGCATGTCTTTGGACTTGTGGGGGAAACCGGAGCACCCGGAGGAAACCCACGCCAACACGGGGAGAACATGCAAACTCCACACAGAAACGCCAACTGACTCAGCCGAGGCTCGAACCAGCAACCTTCTTGCTGTGAGGTGAACGTGCTATCCACTGCGCCACCGTGAGGCCCTAAACCGTTATAACTGTTCTTTAAAACCATTCCTGGGGACACCACTTTGCATATTTCTTTCTTATTTAACAAACCTGATTAAGACCATCAGTTCATCAGCAGAGATGTATGAACTGCACCAGGTGTATAGATTTATTGATAAATAATATTATGATAGCTGTTTTAACATTAAGTTATGATTGAATTGCCTCTTGTTACAGTTATGAAAGAAGCAGGAAATGTTCATGGGCCAATGAAATCACCACATTGAAATGATCTATACAATAAGGAAGACATACAAAATGTACAGAGTGGTGCTTTGACAGAAATGGCTTAGAGAACCTCTGCTCTATAACACAGTTCTGGCAACATAGTTTTTTGACACTATACATTGAAGTCTCTTCTAGCAATGCCTTTTTCTTTCGGCTCATTGCATTTACAATTAACTAACACTACCAATGAAACACAAGGCCAGTGATCAATTATATGTCAGCATGCATTGCTCATGCAACAACTCTCACCTTCAAACGAGTTTTGTTTTCGCTTTAAAGGCAAATGAAATTGATCGATTGGTCTGTTGTCAGAGAAGACCTTTTCAGATTCTTTGACATCCTTTGTCTAGTTGAACACATTCATTTTCATTCCATGTATTTGTTTTGAATCAGTCAGTCATCTTCTTCTTGTTCAACAGAAGAAAGAAACTCATAAAGATTTAGAACCACTTGAGGGTGAGAAAATAAATTGTTTTGGGTGAACTGTCCCTTTATTGCCATATCTTGTTAAAACACAATCAAGTTAAAACAAGCCAAGAGCTTTAAATTATTTATCCTGATGCTTACATGAAGGCATTCCTAAAGGAGGTCTGCTTATCTTATTTAGGAATAGAAATGGCAAAGATAAGTTTCTCTACATGTTACTTAATTCACCTTAATATCTGCTATTGTGTTTAATCACATCAAAGGCTTGCATTGAAGCATATTGTAAATCCGGGTAGGAATTCACATATCCATATACGTATTACATCCTAGAAATTGTATAAAGCCTTAAACATTGCGCTGCTACAACCACACACACACACACACACACACACACACACACAAACTTACAGATGACAGAGCACTGAATAATTGTACTATATACAAAAAATGAATGAATGAATGAATGAATGAAAAAATAAACAGCCACACACGGATCAGATATCTGGGTGAGGTCAGACTCCTTATCCAAACCAAAATTTTGCTGGATTATTACAATTAATGTAAACGTTTAGCCTACAATTAATAATTATTACTTATGTAATATACATGTAAACTGATATTTCCTACTGACACGTTGCAAAAGATAGAAAAAAACGACTTGACTAGCTTGTGAAAATCCTAGTGTTATAATAATTTTGGAGACCACTGTGCATACATACATACATACATACATACATACATACATACGTACTGTACATACTGTATACTATGCATACTGTATATACAAACACATATATGAAGTTAACTAAAATACAGTTTTTCTTAAAAGCAAACAACAAAACAAAAGTATATAAACAAATCAATAATATTACTAATAATATTAAAATAAATGAAACGGTAATTTTATGTTCAAAAGAACCGATTATGTTGGTCCGCAAATGGTTAATCAAAAAGCAACGACTGGGGGACTCAAAGTGAGGAGCAAAAAAAAAAGATCGCTTGTTCTATAATAATCCTAATAACAGAAAGGCGATTTCCTTTCATTTACCAAAATGTAGCCTACGTGAAATATAGTTTTACTATTCAAACTTCAAACTCAAATTATTCGCTAATTTAAGCTAAATTTGTATTATAATTTCGTCACTGCTCCGCATCATTGTTACGATGACAAAGCAGTAGGCTACCCCCTAAATGCATGCCTTAATTAGTATATTAGCTACACTGTGTTAATAAAACATTATATTGATATCAAATCCACATTTCTGTATTGTATAAACTGCTCTCGCTTTCTGAATGTCTTGGAAAGTTTGACTGTTTTAACCTTTTTACCACTTCCACGAAGTCAGTTATGTTCAGTCACAAGCTATATAGCATGAAAGATGCATTAATGAACTGACTTATCTTTGGGAATAAAACGAAAATACGTCTTACCTTATGAAACAGGGATGTGGTTTAGTTGTTTCCCTCGTGGATGCGCAGTTTCTCAATCAGTGGACGCGCGCGCTCGTTTATCTTTAGATGCGCTACCGGACCTGAGTGAGAGCGTGCTTTCTACTGGTGAGGCAGGTTGATGTGTGTGAGATCCAGACGTTTCACTGGGGGGTTAAAGAAAAAAGAAAAAAAATACGTGTCAGAGATTGTTCACACTATTGATGAACCCGACAAAAGGTAGCCTACAGTAACCAACTCCTGTTTATGTGGGCATATTATGATGACTAAATTGTTTTCACGTTTCACTACTTTGGTATATTTTCATCAGATATCAAAAAAAGTCATGACACGTATCATTGTTAGATATATTTAGCTAAAAAACAAACAAGAAATTAATAAACAATATAAAGCCTTTTTAACTACCTACATCAAGCTCCACGGAGAACAAAATAAGCTCTACAAAGCATTTCACATGACTCATGCACTAGTCTCCTGAAAAAACGTGATGGCTTTATGTGAAGAACAGACACTTCAAACTTTCACAAAATGTAATCCCTTGTACTCTGATGTTACTACTGTCTGCATCATACAGTAGATTCTGACATTTAAAAAAAAACATTTTGGTTTGTAGAGCTTTAATGTGGTCAAGCCAGCTTGAATATGCATAATGTATATTTTCTATTTTAAAGGACAATTCAAACCAATTATGGTTCGATCTGTAGAAGTTTTATTCATCTACTATTTATTTATGTCACAAAGCTCTATCATAGGATGGATTCCTTACTAGTTATGTCAACGTCAATACCGACTGGTTTATATTTTACCCTTGCCAATCAGATTTACAATTTCTTATTGATAGATCTATACTAACACGTTTTCAAGACAATAAAGAATAAGTAGATAAATAAATATTTACTACTAGTAGTTGTATTGAAATTGAAACCGTGTCAGTCCAGTTTTCAGTTGAAGTTCAGTTTAGTTCAGTTCAGTGTGGTTTAATTTTTACTGTTGAAAGTCCAAACACTGAAGAGCAAATTCATCGATGCGCAGCTCCACAAGTCTCAAACCAAGCAAGCCAGTGGCGACAGTGGCGAGGAACAAAACTTCACCAATTGTCGAAAGTGAAGGAAAAAAGCCTAGAGAGAAACCAAGCTCAGTTGGGCACGACCATTTCTCCTCTGGCCAAACTCCCTGTGCAGAGCTGCAGTCTAGGTGCCAGAGGCTGGTGAATGCTGAACGTCCATCATGGAGAAACTGCATGTGTGTGTGTAGGTCTCCCGCGGGTGTACGGCCTGGCCCATGGGATCAATGTGGTGACTCATCTGTCACTGGGGTCTTATAGGAACCAGTCATATGCTTTCCACTCCTCCATGACCACCACATCATCGCTCAAGATAAAGCCTGGTCTAGGATTATGGAGACCTCGGGATAATGAAAAACAGACTGACATAAGGCTAGAGGCCGTTAAAAATATAATGTCTTTTGGGAAGTGTTCCCAGCTACGGTTGCGCTAATTAATGCAGCCTAATAATCCTTTAGAGAATTTGGATTTCAAAAGCATTCGTGTTTTATGTGTATGCTAATGCAAAGAGATCTGTCTTTAATCTAGTTTTAAACTGGCATAGTGTGTCTGCCTCCTGAACTGTGTTAGGAAGGCTGTTCCAGAGTTTAGGTGCCAGATATGAGAAAGATCTAGAGTTGATTTTGATATTTTGGGAATAATCAATTGTCCAGAATTAATTGAGCATAGTAGACGTGCACTCAAAAAAAAAAAGGTGCTAAATAGCACCAAAAGGGGTTCTTTGTAATCATAGGGGAACCTTTTTTACTGCTATATAGCACCTTAAAAGACAGGTGCTATATAGTACCTTTGTCAAATGATGCTATATAGAACCTACATTGTTAAAAGAAATCCGTTAAATTCACGGAAAAATACCGACAGCTGTGGTTGCCAGAATTTTTCTGTAAGTTTTATAGAACTGTTTAAATTTACGGAAAATAACCGTATTTCATTACCTGATACAATGTTCATTTATAAACATTTGAGGTAGTTTTATTTTCTGAAGCTAAAAATTAAATTAAACTTAAACAACTGCCATTTGCTTTTAAAATACCATTTTTAACATATTAAAAATGTGAGTATATTGGTATTGAGTACTGTTATAGCTCGGTTTACCAAAATGTAAAGTCATTAAACGCATTAATGTGTTCATGTGTGATTGCAATTAGCAAACATATTTCAATGCAATAGTAACTACACAGTTACCTTTAAATAAAAGACAATGCAGCGTGACACCAGATTTTCTTGACTCATCTTAGAACGCAGATGCTTCTATCCTGCGTAATAGTGACACAAAAGGGTTTTACACAACTTGGCAGTTTTTTGTGTGTTAAAAATAAACAAAATAAAACCACAGGAGCTTCAGGTCTAAATGCACCATTCACAATGAAAATGTTTGATCAGTGGTAGGTTTAACAAAAAAAACAAACACAGACATCAACAGTCTTTTAATCTCAACTATGGTGACAAACAAAAAATATAAATCAACCCATAACAATCTACTGAAATATTACCCCCCAAGAACAACATAAAATAAAGCCAAAGAAAGAAATTGTAAGAACCTTTAGCTGCATAATTTATTCATGCTAGGAGTTCTGTACTATGCTGGCACCCAGCATGCATTGCGGCATGAATTATGCAGCTTTTTACTTTTAGCAACCATGGTTGAGGTTCATATCTTGATTCTTGATGTCCGTGTGTCTTAAATGCGCAGTTAGGTCTTAAGGTTTTGAGTATGAAACTATAATTATCAATGAGAACTATTAGTTATTAATTCATGTTTGGGAAACCTTTATGGGAATCTATTGCATAACCCCAAACAATGTCACATGAATCTGTAATTTTTGTTAAGTGCCCAACTAAAGCAGCCTCTGATCTCCACGATGGTGAGGTCAAATGAAACATTGTCAAAATATGTATATATAAACCATTGTTAATTATCAAATATTTTTGCAGAGATGATAATGCTGTTTGTGGAGTTGTTTAATCATCTGTTTTAATTCAGTTGGTTTGGTGTGAGGCTGTTGCTGTATAGTTTTAGTTCTTGTTCTTTCCTTCAGTGATTGTGCTGTTATCAGCAGGTGTTCATCAGTGTCTGAATTCACTCATTTGTGGTCATTCACTCTGTCTAGTGGACTAAACTAATCAACTAATTTAGGGACTAGTGAATGAGGGTGTATGGTGAGATTTCAGACACTCTAATTACTTTCTTGAAAACAAAGGTTAGATCTGTTACAGTTATTGTCTGTATTTTGTACAGAAATGAGCTGTTAATCATTTAACAGGTTTTCACTGTAGATTGTACAGACTTTTACTGTTAAAATCACGAACATTTTTTACAGTGTATAGTGCAAGTCTTGTGAAATAATACAATGGCTTAATATTAGGAACAGTCACAATCTGGTGTAATTAATGTCGACATTCAAATCCCGAAAGGCTTTTACACATTCAATTGTTTTATTCATTCATTCATTCATTTTCATAAAGGCTTAGTCCCTTTATTAATCTGGGGTCGCCACAGCGGAATGAACCGCCAACTTATCCAGCACATGTTTTACGCAGCGGATGCCCTTCCAGCTGCAACCCATCTCTGGGAAACAATTGTTTTATTTTTTTATACATTTTTTTTTTGTTAAATCTGGAGAATGTTTATTTTTCAGCTTGTCAGTTCCGCATGTCTCAATGTTCTACACTCACAAAATGGATTTCGTCTCATCTACAGTATGTTGCTGAATTTACTGAGAATTTACTATTTAATTAACACTCTGACCAGTTGAAACACAGATTATAATTTGTCATTAGATTACCAGAGGTTACAGTCCTGATTATTCATAGAGGTTTTATACAGAGGTTTTACACTGTACTTAACATGCTTCTTTGCATACTTGTTATGTTGATGTTATGTCCCAATTTTATGGAGTGCATAATTTGTGGATCATTGCTATTGGTTGCTACTGGTCTGCTGGTATTTATATGTTCTATTACAGTATATTTTTTCATCAGTGTTATGCTAATAGTATGAAAACACATATGTTCTGTACATGCAATTAAGAACCAAACAATTCAATGTAGAGTAACTAACCTATTTAAAAATTTGAGGTTCTGCTGGTCTGTGTAGTCTTGGTTAAGTATGTTTATTTTTTTGATGCAAAGATATAGCTACAGTGCTCTTGAACAAATCACTTTGAAGGTGAGCTGCAGTTCAAAGAAAGACTGAGAGGTGAGCTGAACTCAGAGGTCGAAAGAGAAATTTAGCTGAATACAGTGTATGATTTTCATTCTTGATCTCTTGTATTTATTTATTTTTTCAGTATTGAAATAGGATATTTAAGCTATCATTTTTGGGTAACCAGTTTATGAGGTCAAAACATAATCTCTATGACTAGAAAGGAAAACAACAACAACAACAACAACAAATAATAATAATAATGGCGACACAGTGGCTCAGTGGTTAGCACTGTCGCCTCACAACAAGAAGGTCGCTGGTTCAAGTCCCGGCTGGCCCAGTTGCCATTTTTGTGTGGAGTTTGCATGTTCTCCCCG
Source organism: Danio choprae (assembly GCA_903798125.1). Lineage (NCBI taxonomy): Eukaryota > Metazoa > Chordata > Actinopteri > Cypriniformes > Danionidae > Danio > Danio choprae. The sequence continues at coordinate 8,161 of CAIGQW010043166.1, forward strand.
TGTTCGTGCCGGTTTCCTCCGGATGCTCCGGTTTCCTCCACAGTCCAAAGACATGCGGTAGGTGAATTGAAGAAACTAAATTGGCTGTAGTGTATGTGTGTGCATGTGAAAGTGTATGGGTGTTTCCCAGTACTGGGTTGCAGCCAGAAGGGCATCCGCTGTGTAAAACATATGCTGGATAAGTTGGCGTCCCTGAAACATATGCTGTGGCGACCCCTGATGAATAAAGGGACTAAGCGGAAGGAAAATTAATGAATAATAATAATAATAATAATAATAATAATAATAATAATAATAATAATAATAACAATAAAATACCTGATTTACAATTCCTGTTAATTGTTGTATTTAATTGTTTTAGTTCCCAGAGTAATATATCAGTACAGTGGTCAAGGAGGTTCAAAATATTATAATAATATAATAACAATAATAATAATAATAATAATAATAACGTGGCTTCACGGTGGCGCAGTGGGTAGCACGTTCGCCTCACAGCAAGAAGGTCGCTGGTTCGAGCCTCGGCTGGGTCAGTTGGCGTTTCTGTGTGGAGTTTGCATGTTCTCCCCGTGTTGGCGTGGGTTTCCTCCGGGTGCTCCGGTTTCCCCCACAAGTCCAAAGACATGCGGTACAGGTGAATTGGGTAAGCTAAATTGTCCGTAGTGTATGTGTGTGAATGAGAGTGTGTGGATGTTTCCCAGTGATGGGTTGCAGCTGGAAGGGCATCCGCTGCGTAAAACATATGCTGGATAAGTTGGCGGTTCATTCCGCTGTGGCGACCCCAGATTAATAAAGGGACTAAGCTGAAATGAGAATGAATGAATGAATGAATAATAATAACACGTTATTTGTAATGTGCTTTTATTACAATTAAGGCACTACAACAGTATAAAACAAAAATAAATCATCATTACCCCATTAAAAATCTTTTAATAATGACAACACAATACTCAACAACAACAACAACAACAAACTACAAAAGTAAAACTTAATAGCTTCACTGAAGAAGAGATATATTTCTTTAAACATTCAAAAGACGGAGCATTCAGAGAGGCAGAGAATCCCACAACCTGAAGAGTAAAAGAGAATGACCTCCCACCCATAGGTTAGAGTTTTTGCCACCAAACTCAAAAAGGTTTTACAGCTATTATACACCTTTGAGTTTGTAGCTAGTTTTGAAGTTAAAGTTTAAGGCCTTGGAACACAAAGTAACATTCACAGCCATGATTAAATACAGATGTGCTCTTGACCTTCACCCTGACAAATGTGGTCGACAATCCAATCAGACACACCACGCAAACAACCTCCATTTTTGGGGATGGATGCAGAAGGAGTTACCTTTACACTGCAAACATACAGCTGACAATCCATTTGGGAGGAATCAGATGCTTGACATTCAAGGTGAAAATAGCTATTGATTTCATATCATGACTCTTTTTGTGATTTACACAAAAGATGGATGGAGAGAACCTTATTACAGAGGATGGTTACTGTGGTGACAAGCATTTTCTGTTCTTTAGAACTGCATTTTGACAAGAGACTGGACGTTTATATAAAATCATTATATCATATATTTTTATGCTTTACAAAGGAACATTACATTTGCTACACAAAGGCATATATGCAGTACTAACAAATTTTGACCATGCTCTATGTAGAATATATTGACCTATTTTTATTGAAAACTATTTAACATTTTGGTGAACTGGTGAACAATACATTCATAAATTTTTATGTTGCCATTCTCATTTGTACATTTTCATACAATCTCACACATTATCATATGCTTCGCAGAGCTTGGTGTCTTTTATTCAATTCATACAAACTGAGCACCAGTTCATCAAAATGAAACATAAATAAATCTCAGGTTGTAGTTAACCCCGTTTTTACCTTTGTAAAAAGGAATATTTCCCACATTTACTTTTTTTTTTTACTCAGGCTTAAGAAACTTGCTTTCTATTTGCAGTGCTAATCCTGCATTGTAATGCCAAATGTGCAGTGTGAAAATGTGTGGTGCTACACTGTTAAAATAATCCATTAAATTTACAGAAAAACACCAGCAGCTGTGGTAACCAGAATTTTTACGTAAAAAATATGGAAGGCTTATTGAACTGTTTAAATTTACAGAAAATAACCATATTTCATTAACTAATACACTGTTCAGTTCACAAAAACGTAAAGTCAACACAAAGCATTGTGTTTATGTGTGATTGCAATTATAACACAGACTTTCACTGCATTAGTAACTACACAGTTATATTGAAATAAAAGACAATGCAACATAATTTCAGATTTTTTTTTTCTGAGTTAATCTTGGACTTGAACACAGATGCTACTATCCTGCACAATGGTGACACAAAAAAGGTTTTTACGGTATTTTGCTGTTTTTTTGTTTTTTTTTTCTATGATTTTATGGAAAAATACCGGCAGCTGTGGTTGCCAGTTATCTACTGTTTTTAACATTTTACATTCGTAAATTCAATTTCCAGAATATTTCCGTTAAAAATACATTCCACATTGTATATTTTTCATCGAACACATTTAACCCCTTATATCCCAGAGCAAAATCCTCACTAGTGTCCTCACTACAGAGGTTGAACACTAAAGCAGTGATGAAGTTAATGAGATAATTAAGTGTCTATCTAAAGGTGTCTATCTAAAGAAAGTCTGAACTAGTTAAGTGTCTAAAGGAAGTTTCTATCTAACTAAGTGTCTATCTAAAGGAAGATTGAGAATTATTGATGAACTGTTAACTAGCAGAATCACTGAAGGAAAGAAAAACAAAACCAAATAACACAAATTACAACCAAAACCAAAGATGAAATCAACTGAAAATAAAACTCTAAATAAAATAATAATTAATGAAAATAAAACAAATTACACAATAAAAATCTTTTCATTCATTCATTCATTTTCATTTCGGCTTAGTCCCTTTATTAATCTGGGGTCGCCACAGCGGAATGAACCGCCAACTTATCCAGCATATGTTTTACGCAGCGGATGCCCTTCCAGCCGCAACCCATCTCTGGGAAACATCCACACACATCCATTCACACTCATACACTACGGACAATTTAGCTTACCCAATTCACCTATACCGCATGTTTTTGGACTTGTGGGGGAAACCGGAGCACCCGGAGGAAACCCACGCCAACACAGGGAGAACATGCAAACTCCACACAGAAACGCCAAATGACCCAGCTGAGGCTCGAACCAGCGACCTTCTTGCTGTGAGGCGAACGTGCTACCCACTGCGCCACTGTGAGGCCCATAAAAATCTTTTCTTTTAAAAATCTTATTTCTCAATATCTCAACAGAGATCAATAAACAACTCCACAAATATCAGGAGCTTCACTTATTACTGACCTTTGACTATTTCTGTCATGTGAACAAAAGCTCTTAATTAAATTTTTGTTGTTTATTTGAAATCACCATGATGGAGATCAGCATCTGCTTTATTTGGGCTCTTCGACTGTTTATTTTGGTTGCTATAAGTAAATGTGTTAATTACACTATTTGTATAGCATAACAAGCCTAAATAAAACATAACAATAAGTCTGATGAGATTAACTATGATGTTAAAGCCACCCTCACCTGCTTGTGTATTTGTTGAATATCTTGTTAGCTCTGTGTGAGAAAGTAATAATATACCAAAATGAAACCACTGGAATATAAGGCCTAATGGCAACCTTGAAAATGAACTCTTAAACACACAGACATCAACAATTATTCTTTGAATCTCAACAATAGTGACAATCAAAAATAAAACAAAAAAATCAACCCAGAACAATACAAAACAATCTACTAAAATATTACAGCCCAAAAACAAAATGAAATAAAGGCAGCAAAATAAATTTTAAGAACTTTAAGCTGCATAATTTATTCATGATGCAATGCATGCTGGGTGTTTTGTACTATGCTGGCACCCAGCATGCATTGCAGCATTGATCTTCTTTTTTTTTTTTTTTTTTAGCAACCATGGAATAGGTTGAGATCCTGATTTTTGATGTCTGTGTGTCTTAAATACGCTGCTGGAGCTCTCAGGGCTTTGTGCATTAAACTATAGTTACTAATTCCTTCATAATTGTTTGTTGTTACTCTTGGCAAACTATACTTTTTGTCCCATGTAATATTACGTAAAGTAAGTAAAATAATCTACAATTTTTGTATCACTTATAAAATTAAATTATGTAACAAGTACATAGAGGTTCTCATTACCTTTCTTGCCACAACCAATGAGTCTTAAAAACAATATAGCATCAAGAGCCCAACTAAAGCAGCCTCTGATCTCCACGATGGTAAACATTTTCAATAAAAAAATAAACCTCTGTTAATTGTCTAATATATTTTTTGCAGAAATGAAGTCAAACTATAATCAGTGAAGCTGGTAATGCTGTTTGTGGAGTTGTTTAATGTTTTAATTCAGTTGGTTTGGTGTGAGGCTGTTGCTGTATAGTTTT
>CAIGQW010043167.1:0-10924 GCA_903798125.1 Danio choprae
TTATTATTATTATTATTATTATTATTATTATTATTATTATTATTATTCAAACTTAGTGAATTATATGTGTGTATTGTATTTATCTTAACATATTCCTTTAAGTTTATATGTGTGTTTGTTTGCTGGGGTTATTTTCTTGCGTTACTGCCTGTGTACACCTGTGTGTGCAGTTGTACATTTGTATACAGGATATCCAGTGATTGATTACTGTAGACCTGGCCTTCAAATCCCAGTTCCACCTTTTGTACTAAATATACCAGCGTGGCCCAGCAATGGTCCTAGAGTAGAAAACAACAGCAGACAAACTCAATCTTGCAGTTGATCAGATTTCTGGAGGCATTGCTACCGTTCTGCCATGGTTATTTTCTTGGAGGTCTCCACAGATGCTCACCGTGTCCCAGCTGAGTTCTTACCAGTAACATATCAAAGCGACTCCTGCGTTATTTCCCCAGCAGTGGCAGGACAAAACCAATAACTCAGTGACAAGAACTCAGAAGTGCGAAAGTCGTATCAATAAAAACTGGAGGGTTCCCCAGTGGTTCAGGAGCCCACTGACCCTGAGTGGCCACTTACAACAGCAAATTTAAAGGGCCAGTGAGCGATGAAATGATGAAGTGCTGAATGCTGTCAAGTCAAGTGATGTATAGAGTTGCAGAGTCTTTCCAGAATTTCTGGGAGTTTTTTCTTTGAGTGCTATTTCTTTATTTTATTTTTATTTTTTTGTTACCAAGAGCGAGTGATAAAAGGCGGAATCTGGCCCAGCAGAAGGCAGAAGCCCAGCGCCGACTGTACGGACAGGGATCCATGCGGAAACTGACTGCCGGATCTTCGGAATGGGAGAAACAACGCCACTTACTCGAGCGCAGACGGGAGGAACTGGTGCGACCCATTCAACTCTCAGAAAACATTTTATTAGGTTATGTTTAAAGGGGACCTATCATGCAAAAATCCCTTTTGTGATGGGTTTAAACACAGTTGTGACAACATAACCAGCTTTTAATGATAAAAAATTATTAATTTCACTTTTTTATAATTACACTTCATTAAAAGTCTCCCTTTGTACATGTGATCAGAGGGGGAAAGTCCCGCCCATTAAGGGAAATCTCTCCCTCATTAGCATAGGAAGTTAGTCTTGTTTTTGAATATGCTGACACACAGGAATTTTTAGCTCCACCCTCTTTTGAAATCACACAATCAGCATCTTACTTGAATTTAAAGTGACCAAAATTTTACAGTTTTGATCAAAGCCTAAAAGAGCATTATTTATGGGGTATTTTAACATGTCACTTCACATACACACTCTAGGGATATCAGAGACTTATTTTACAATTCGTAAAAGGGGCATAATAGGTCCCCTTTAAGTTATGAAGCAAAATATAATTTTAATGTTGGAGCCATGGGCTGGGATTCAGGCTTTTTCCCATATGGAAAATGCATGTTCAAATATTACCTGTTTTGTCAAAATGTTTAATATGATAACGGTGACCAAACTGATAAAACATTAGACATTTAATTAATCATATTTAGCCAACATAAAGTCAAAGGGTGTTTTTAAAAGGTACTTTGCGCACCAGCCCTTGATTGGTCTTTCTTCCGATCAACTTTTTATTATCTGAAGAGATGAATGAGGTTGAGATGACTGCAGGTAGGTGGTATTTTCAAAGGGCAAAGCTAGACGCAAAAGAGGAGTGAGATTTGGGGATTGGGGGCTGAGCGAACTTGCCTGTACCAGCATTTAGCAGAGATCAGTGACTATTATAGAAGACACCCTGCTGCGCCACAGCAAATTGACCAGCTGACCTTTCCACAATTATATTTTTTGATTTATTAAAATGGTACAGTGGGAGTTAAATCCATATGAATTATGAATAGGCCCCCTGTATTAACAAGTGTAGAGTAGAGGCTGTTATATGTGCTCGCTAACTCTCAGACTTCATTAAGGCGCCTTGTAATATAGCAAACGAGTCATTCTGTGACATTGTTATTCGGTTTGGGGTGGCTAAATTACACCGCAGGATAGCACTAGCTGAACCGGGATTCATTTCTGTCATTCTTCCCACTTCTCACAGCCTACTCACTTATGTTGTGCTTTTCAGAAAGAAAGACTGGCTCAAGTCCGCAAGCAAGTCTCCAGGGACGAGCACGAAAAGCGGCACCTGGGGAACTACAGGTAGGGAAGCCGCTTTTACGATTGTTATCCTGTAAGAATGCTTGCTTACACCTGTTCGGTCTCTTGTGGTTTGGTTTGGGGTATGTGATGGTATGAAACAATTTCTTGGGCTCTCATATAAGGACAGAGCAAGGACAAGTGTTGGCTGTAAAAATTTACTGTAATAAAACTCCAAGACAAGCCCAAAGCCAATGTTTAGGGAGCATTCTGATTATTCAAATGGGCTATGCTGTCAATTTTTGCAGCAATTGTGGGTCCAAAACTAGTTAGAGGAAACTATTAAAATTGGAAAAAGCAACTTGTCAACTGGGGCAATGCGGTGGTGCAGTTTCTAGCACAATCGCCTCACAGCAAGAAGGTCCCTGGTTCGAACCTTGGCTGGGTCAGTTGGCGTTTCTGTGTGGAGTTTGCATGTTCTCCCCGTGTTGGCGTGGGTTTCCTCCGGGTGCTCTGGTTTCCCCCACAAGTCCAAAGACATGCGGTATAGGTGAATTGAGTAAGCTAAATTGTCCGTAGTGTATGTGTGTGAATGAGTGTGTAAGTATATGGAACCACAGCGATGGGTTGCGGCTGGAAGGGCATCCGCTGCTTAAAACATATGCTGGATAAGTTGGCAGTTCATTCTGCTGTGGCGACCCCAGATTAATAAGGGACTAAGCCGAAAAGAAAATGAATGAATGAACTTGTCAACTACATGGCAACTAGCAGTCATTAGGGTATATCTATACTGTCTGCTTAATGCCTGCTAACACTTTATTGATTGACTCCCAAAAGACATTGTGCTAGATATATTACATACTAGGGCTGCACGATGTATCGTTTCAGCATTGAGCATTCAGCAATAGTCACATCGCAGGGATCTGCAATGCAGTTGGAACTATAGTTGACCAGACATTACAGTTAACAACATAGTGGAGTAATTTCATATTGTAACCGTAGTGTGAAAGTTTATTATTTGTATGTGTTTTTAAGACCTGACCGTAAGAATTTAAGCAAGTTTAAGCCATTTAGGCACAATAAATAAAACCTTTGTTGCTTAAAGATTATTTTACATTATATAATTATTTAATCAATTAAAACGATACAGTCTTATTTTTATTATTATATGGTGATTATTTGATTTCCGCTTCTGAATACTGTTTGACAATCATAAATCACTGCATTTTTTCTCTGTTATATTTGTTTGTCATTTTTATTGTATTTTATGCAGATACACTCCCCTACAGAATCCTCCCAGTCAATAAAAAATGATGAATTCTTTACAAGCTATTCAAGTCATCTGCTGTAATTGCATTTATATAGCAATATATAATCAAAATATTGCAATGTCAATTTTTTTTCCCAATATCGTGCAGCCCTATTACATACTTTGCTAGGGACACACCAAAAACAAAGTTCTGGGCCGTAACCGAAAATTCTGAATGCACTTGGCTGAAAACCAAAACCAAAAATCATTCCTAAAAATAATTTATTGTTTTAATAAATGGGCCTCACAGTGGCGCAGTGGGTAGCACATTCGCCTCACAGCAAGAAGGTCGCTGGTTCGAGCCTCGGCTGGGTCAGTTGGCGTTTCTGTGTGGAGTTTGCATGTTCTCCCTGTGTTGGCGTGGGTTTCCTCCGGGTGCTCCGGTTTCCCCCACAAGTCCAAAGACATGCGGTATAGGTGAATTGGGTAAGCTAAATTGTCCGTAGTGTATGAGTGTGAATGGGTGTGTATGGATGTTTCCCAGAGATGGGTTGCAGCTGGAAGGGCATCCGCTGCGTAAAACATATGCTGGATAAGTTGGCGGTTCATTCCGCTGTGGCAACCCCAGATTAATAAAGGGACTAAGCTGAAATGAAAATGAATGAATGAATGAATGAATGAATGTTTTAATAAATAATATATATTCTGTAAGACTTTTTAAAATTTAGCTCAATAACTTTGATTATACTAATTAAAAAAATAAACATTAACCAATAACATTACCACATTTGTGACCCTGGAACACAAAACCCTTCTTCTGTTTCAAAGGTATATTTTTGGTAACTGATAAAAATACATTGTATTTATTTACATTTATTTAATTACAAATTCTTCTTTTATGTCAAACATCATTTGAATATTACGTATAAAAGATCATATTTCAATACTCAATTTTTGATTAGTAATATGCATTGCTAAACACTTAAATTAGATAGCTTTAAAGGCATTTTTTATCACTATTTAGATAATTGTTTTAAGCCTCAGATTGTAAATCTTCATATAGTTTTATCTCAGCCAAATATTGTCCTGTCCTAACAAACCATACATACAGTGCTTAGCATATATGAGTACACCCCATTTTGATATGAATATGTTTATCAATTTCTCAGTGAATATGGTTAGTATATATTGGTGCATTTGAACAAAACAGATTTATTAAACACATATATTTATTCAAATAATATTTTAGTCCTCTTTATAAATGGAAAGATAATACATTTACATTTGTTTGCTATTTTTGCTATTTTATTTAATATTTTTCCCTAACATACAATTATGGTTCAAATATTAGTAGCTCAAATCTATAAGTTATTTTGTTAGATCAGCTCCAGATTTGGCTTCAGTACTGACTAAACTAATGTATATGCACACATATAATATTGTAAAGCATCCTATAGAAAATATTCATTTAAATGAGAGATTTGTGGGGGGCATACTCATTTATGCTGAGCACTGTACATGGAAAGCTCATTTATTCAGAATTAATATGATGTATAAAACACAATTTCCTAAAAACTGACACTTTATGACTGGTTTTGTGGTTCAGGGTCACGTATTATTGACAGTGAATGAATCAAAAGGCATTAGTTTACCAGTATTGCCTTGACAGCACGTTAGTTCTATTACAAGCAGCAGGAACATTGCATAGAAATGTCCCGTCAGAATGTCTTTGTGTGGACTTTGGAGCATGTGCAGTTATGCATGATAGAATATTAAGCTGTTTTTAACATAATTTGTTTTATTTTGAATTTTATTTTATATGCATTGAAATGCACTGTTATATAGCATCGTGCTTTCTTTGTCTGAAACCATTGGGCTGGACAGTGTGACACATATTTTGAAACAATGTTTGGCCTATAATTTTCAGCATCTAAAAAAATTGAGCATCCCTTTACTTTGCAACTTGCTGACTTATTCTTGTAGATTTTGTTGACATGTTTTTGCCAACAAACTCGACAAATTTGGCTTCTGACTTTTTGGCTTTGGCTTCAACACAACCTCCATTTATAAACCGTGTTCTTGGTCTAGAAGTATCAAATGTTTTGTGTAGTTCATTATATTCCTGTCAGACAAGGCCAACACTTACTTCAGAACATTAAGTAGCTCCTTTAATGACTAATGTTTTGTAAAGAAGCCAGCATTTGTCAGCATCCAAAAGCTTCTTGTATTTTATTCATCTTGTCATTTCTTGCATTCCGATTTAGACACTAGGATCTCTCGTATAAAGACATGCCATTAAGACCTGATTAAGCTAACCTGACTTTTGCATTTACCATACAAGCAGGGTGGCTTCTTCATAGAGCAATTGCATCATTTAGAATCTGCTGCATTTCTTCCTCTAGTCACATGGTAATTGCAACAAATCACTCTTTAATAAGAAGCCTCTACGTCAGAGCCTCAGAGGAGGAATATGAAATGAATGCCTCTTCATAAATAGGTCATTTTACTTCTTTGCATGGAACTGCTGTTCTGTTCAACTCTAAATAAAAACACCCCAAAAGATGCTGAAACATGAAAAAAAAAAAGTGTTTGAGGTTTGTGGGTCAGACCCAGATTTCAACATGTGCCATATGCTGAAGACTAAGCTCACTTATGCTTACTAGATTAGTTTTCCCACACAAGTTTGTCCATCATGCTTGTAGCTGTTAATGGATTTGGGGCAGTTTATCGTCTGATCTGAACATTTACATTACTTGAGCTTTTGATTATGTTGAATCCGGATTCCAAAATAAGCTTTTTTTTTTTTTTTAAATGTCACATTTAGAGTGAGTTTTACTTTATTAGACCTTCACTGTTTATTTAGATTGAGATGCCAATGTTATTCGATCAGTGGTTGTCAAATGGTGGGTCATTACTTTCTTTACTTTTTTTCTTATAAAAAGTAAAGCAATGCTACAGGAAGGGAACAAATCTACTGAAGATGTGACATTGTAACGTGTCCCATTAAAGTTGTGATAGCAGTTTTCTGTAAAACTAATGCAGTATAAAGCCCAATGTTAGTAAAAACTGGTACAGTTAATCACACAAAAAGTTGTGAGTATACAATTTTCTTTCTATTCACTGTAGTTTTTGCTATTGTAAATCTGATTCATTTTGTTATAGTAACACTTTGAGGGTTATTCATTATCATTAGATAACTACATTGATTAATTCCCTTCAGCTTAGTCCCTTTATTCATCAGGGGTCGCCACAGCGGAATGAACCACCAACTTATCCAGCAAATGTTTTACACAGCGGATGCCCTTTCAGCTGCAACCCAGTACTGGGAAACATCCATACACACTCATTCACACACATACACTAGGGCCAATTTAGTTTATTCAATTCATCTATAGCGCATGTTTTTGGATTGTGGGGGAAACCGGAGCACCTGGAGAAAACCCACGTGAACACGGGGAGAACATGCAAACTCCACACAGAAATGCCAACTGACCCAGCCAGGTCTCGAACCAGCAACCTTCTTACTGTGATGCGACAGTGCTAACCACTGAGCCACCGTGTCACCCTACATTAGTTAAAATGAACTATTCATTCATTCATTCATTTTCATTTCGGCTTAGTCCCTTTATTAATCTGGGGTCGCCACAGCGGAATGAACCGCCAACTTATCCAGCATATGTTTTACGCAGCGGATGCCCTTCCAGCTGCAACCCATCTCTGAGAAACATCCATACACACCCATTCACACTCATACACTACGGACAATTTAGTCTACCCAATTCACCTGTACCGCATGTCTTTGGACTTGTGGGGGAAACCAGAGCACCCGGAGAAAACCCACGCCAACACAGGGAGAACATGCAAACTCCACACAGAAACGCCAACTGACCCAGCCGAGGCTCAAACCAGCGACCGTCTTGCTGTGAGGCGAACGTGCTACCCACTGCGCCACTGTGAGGCCTAAAATGAACTAAAAAATGACAATACTTCTAAAGAATTTGTAAGTCTTAGAGTTAATTTAAACTTTTACTTATATGTTAACAAAATCAAAACTTGCATCTCTTAAAATGGGGTGACCACTGATAAAGAAGGGAGTACACTGAAGGAAAGTGAGTGTTAATATCAATAAACAACTGTAAACAACTGTTACATCTAATGTTAAAAAGTCCATCATTAATGAATATTACTAAATGTGTGTTACTAAAAATATGTGTTTCAGTGTTACTGAAAATAGGAATACATTCGAAGCACAATTTTGGTGCTGTAGCGGGTCTCCATCGGACGTCTTTTGTATAACCTGAGGGTAAAGCAAAGCCAGTTGCTGGTTTTGATTATATACATGACCCAAAATAGAGCTGATCTGAAGATCCATCACATAGATATAGGCAGATGTTTACACATCTATGGCTTTTGTTTAGTCTTAATGTCTAATTTAAAGACAAGTTTATTAATCATTAGAATATACACAGCATAAATGGACAAATGTATGTGTGAAAAGAACGATAGAGGTTTGTTTAAGTGATTAGAAAAGCAGGCAGACCAGGCTGCTAAATCAGATAATCAGATAAAACCTTTTTTTTCCCTCTCTCTCTTTCTCTCTGTACAGACGTATTTACCCCCCAGATGACAAGCTGCTCTTGGAGAAATATGAGAGTCTCCTTTCAGCTGCCTTTCAGACATTCCTCGCTGGGCGAGCAGCTTCACTTCAAAAGGAAATGAATAATCCACTGAAACGAATGAAGGCATGTACCTGAGACGCAACCCAACAATCTTTTGCTCTTTTCCCCTATTTCTCTCCCCTATACTACAACTGCTTCCTGCTATTTAATCATTTGAATTTAAAATAAGAAACGTGGAAGAGAAACTGTTTTACTTCCTAACTCTTTTTGTGGCCATCTGTTTTTCTTTACTGCGGCTTAAGGCAGCCATCAGTAATACTGCTCATTCAAAGGGTTAGGGATTTAGACTAACCATTTGTGCAACAGACATGAATGATACCTCAAATCATGTGGTTAGTTGAGGAGAGGTGTGCAATTACTTTTCAAAGCACTAAGATATTATTTTTCTGGCACTCAATAGTGCTTACCGATTGACTGACAATGTAGGAGGCACCTGAGCCAAACAAAACCCAGAGATCAGTCTGTAGCCATTGTGGGAAAAGCTATTGTGAATCTGTTACTTGTGAAATTAACAGATATTCTTAATTTTAAGTAATGTAATTATACTCAAGCTAGTTTTTTTTTTTAAACAAGCAGATGGTGACATTACGAACAGCAACAATATAACTGCACTAAATACAGCCAACAGAAGTTTTGCAGATAAAAAAAAAAAGTCATGAAATAAAGTTGTAAAAAAAGTCAAATCATGAAGTTTAAAGTTTTAATTGCAGGAAAGAAATATCCAGTTCTAAAATATAAAAAAGGGATTACAAATAATGTAGCATAAAAAAGTTTCTGTGATGCACACAATGAATCTTAAGACAGGATAAGTGGATTGGAATCAGTGCAGAGCGGGTAATGTTTATTGCGAGGGAGCTTATCTAAAAGTCTTTGTATGCGGGTGACAGTATGACCCAGGGGTACACAGAAGAAGCTGAGACCAGGAGACAAAGGGACCATGAGATGAAAAGACAATTGTTAATCCAGGTAAGTAAGGTATGTTAATAGTTGCAGACTGGATGCTGGGTAAGTTCAATTCAATTCAAGTTTATTTATATAGCGCTTTTTACAATGTAGATTGTGTCAAAGCAGCTTAACAAGTTCAAGTAAAGTCCAGATTTTAGAGTTTAGTACAGTTCAGTGTGGTTTAAGTTTCACTGCTGAAAGTTCAAACACTGAAGAGCAAATCCACCGAAGCGCAGCTCCACAAGTCCCGATTCGAGCAGGCCGGTGGCAACAGTGGAGGAAAAAACTTCACCAATTGACGAAGTGAAGGAAAAAAAAACCTCGAGAGAAACCAGGCTATGTTAGGCACGGGCATTGTCCTCTGGCCAAACTTCCTATGTGGAGCTGCAGTCTAGGCGCCGGGCTGGAGAAGCTGGACATCCATCGTGTAAGCTGCAGGTGTGGGTAGGGCAACAGCGGGAGGTTAGGCTGGCCCACAGGATCAAGCGTAGACTTGTTCATCACTGTAGCCTTTCAGGAATCAGTCTCATGCGCTCCATTCCTCTATGACAGTATCTGCTCGGGATACGGCCTGGTCCAGGATACCTTCGGATCATCTCTTCACAGGTCTTGGATCGCATCGATGGCGCTGCAAATCTGTAGGGACCTCGGGATGAGTATCCCCAGGTGGAAGTAGAAAATAAAGAAAATATTTAGCGTAGCTGCTGTTCATAGTGTATTTAAACCAGAAAGAAAAGGATTGTTATGGATGAAAATAGCAGTTATATAACAAATATGTAAAGCATGTAAGAGTTTCTAACACAATGATCGGTGTATTAAGACAGGAGGAGTACACAATACACCATATCGTTATGCGACGCATTGAGTGTATGCTTTACTAAAAAGAAAAGTCTTTAATCTAGTTTTAAATTGAGAGAGTGTGTCTGAGCCTCGTACATTATCAGGGAGGCTATTCCAGAGTTTTGGAGCCATAAATGAGAACGCTCGACCTCCTTTACTCGACTTTGCTATTCTAGGTACCACCAGGAGCCCTGCGTTTTGAGATCTTAAAGAGCGTGTTGGATTGTAACGAGACAGAAGGTTAGTTAGATAGACAGGAGCTAGATTATTTAAAGCTTTATAGGTAAGAAGCAATATTTTGTAATCAATACGGAACTTAACAGGCAGCCAGTGTAAGGAGGATAAAATTGGGGTGATATGATCATATTTTCTAGACCTGGTAAGAACTCTGGCAGCTGCATTTTGTACTAGCTGAAGTTTATTAATAGAAGATGCTGGGCAACCAGCGAACAGAGCATTACAGTAATCCAGCCTAGAGGTCATAAAAGCGTGAACTAGCTTTTCTGCATCTGAGATGGATAGCATATTTCGTAACTTAGCGATATTTCTCAGATGAAAGAAGGCGGTTTTTGTGACATGGGAGATATGATTTTCAAAAGATAAATTGCTGTCTAATATAATGCCCAGATCTTTTACAGTAGAGCTAATGCTAACTTTGCATCCCTCTATTTGCAGGTCAAGTTGTGAGATCTGCTGTGTACAGGATTTAGGCCCAATAAGTAATAATTCTGTTTTGTCTGAGTTTAAGAGAAGAAAATTGTTGGTCATCCAGTCTTTAATATCTTTAATACATTGAGTTAGTTTAGCCAGTTCAGATGTCTCATCAGGTTTTGTTGAAATATATAATTGGGTATCATCTGCATAGCAGTGGAAGCTGATCCCATGTCTTCTAATAATGTCTCCCAGGGGTAGCATGTATATTGTAAACAACAAAGGGCCTAGAACTGACCCTTGAGGCACCCCATACTGCACTGGCCTGGTTTGTGAGGGCTGTCCATTTATATTAACAAACTGGTAACGGTCAGTTAAGTATGACTTAAACCATTGTAGAGCCTGTCCCTGGACACCTGTAGAGTTTAAGCGATCTATAAGGATATTGTGGTC
>CAIGQW010043168.1:0-10526 GCA_903798125.1 Danio choprae
CCAGCCGAGGCTCGAACCAGCGACCTTCTTGCTGTGAGGCGAACGTGCTATCCTGCACCATGTGAGGCTATGTGAGGCTAACTGCACCATTAAATAGAATTTTGGTCAAGCCGCTCCCCCTTACAGTGATTGCAGGTGTTTCATCAGTGCTGGAGGAAAAAAAATGTGTTTATAAAGCCATTTTATGAGTCATTGAATGAAGGAGAAATTCAACAGGTGTGTTTTCAATGTGTTCTTTAGGGGATCTCTGTTGTATCACTCTTTAGTTTTTGCTGAGTTTGTATAAAAGCTTAATATGCAGTCGGATGTGAGTGTGTGTGTGTGTGATTTATGAATGCTTATCTTCGCTGGCAGTCTCTCTCTATGTTGCTGTCCTGCCAGAGCTGATGTATGGAGCGTTTCAGCTTATTACAGCCTACGAACAGCTTGATGGAAGGGCCAAATCTATCGAGTGTTTAAGGACCCCTTCAGTTTCCAGTCACCGTAATGATGGCTGTGCCTTAATATATTTGGTTAAACTTGTGACCTGTTTCAGATTTACATGTCATTAGAGTGTTGAGTTGGTTTTTGTGAAATGGTTGCTTGTTTGTTCCACTGCAGAGTCATCAGAATGAAGCTTTGCTCAGGGCTTTTTGGATTTTCATGTCACAAACTCTTTGTGAGAGAATCCTTAATATAAAGGCAGCTATATAGTATTTTTTTATCATTTTTTATCAATATATTACGCAGTAAAAACATATTTAGTATAACTGCTTACTAAGCTGAAGGAAATGTAATGAATGAATGAATGTATATGATTATATTTAATCAATTTAAACATATGGGAACGTATTCAGACCATGACTATGCTATTGAAAGTTGATAAACTAATACTGTATATTTTGTATGAAACCATTCCTGAGGAATATTTTTACTGTTTTGATGTTGTTTTGGGGCCCGCAAACAAAGTTTGTGCAGCACAAGTAGAATACATGCAATTTGTGTATTGTTTGAAAACGTAACATTCTGTAGTGCATTTAGTTTGAGGCCATTTGGCGATGTCAGTCATCATACAGTAGGCATCCTTCATCTTCTCATCAGTGACATGCAATCTAAATAGTCTCTCGTCATTGTGTGTAATGATTTTGCATCATGGACTTGAATTTTGGAATTTTTTAATGCTTCCACGTTGTAGATGTTTGCTGCATTTATGAAAGCATCCATGTCTTGAGGTTGGCCTGTCTGATGCGACTTTTCTATGCACAATTTGATAGGATGGAAATCACAAGACATTATTCTACTAAGTAGTAGACACTGTAGTCAACAAAATATAAACATGAAGTAGTGACTGCAGGTTTAAGGAAAATGGTGCAATAAAAGTGCAGATACAGAAATGTACTCAAGTAAAAATACACATTTTTAAAACTATTTATTAAAGTTCAATTCCTGAGAAAAACTACTCAAAGTAATCTGAGTATTTGTAATTTGTTACTTTACACCACTGCATATTACACTACATTTACCAGATGTTTTTATCTAAATCAACAATCAAATTATGAATACATTAAGTGATTTATCAAAAAGAGGCAAATTATCATGGGAATTGCTAGTAATACAAAGCCTCAAACAGTCTAGAAAAGTACAGGTATAACAAGGGGGTTAAAGAAAATAAAATGTCTGTATTAAGTTAGGAAGATCATTCCACCATCAAACAACAGTGAACGAGAAAGTCCTGGAAATCATGGGAATCATGTAGCAATGCCTATTTACTTACCTCAGACTTCTAGTGGATGACTGTACACTAGTAAGACCAATTGAATAATTCAAGAATGTTAATTCATAATTGCTATTATAAGCACGTTATGAAAGTGAATATGAAAGTGTAAATTATAATGGATGCTAACAGGCAGGATATTTGCAGTAATTGTAAATCAACAATAGTTGTGTCCCAAATTATGCACTATATGTTATGTGTTTATGCGCTATATACTCACCTTTTAAGTGTATGAACTTTATAAGATTATTTTGTTTAGTCTAAAAGCTCCGCCCCCACTACTGCATAATTAAAGCTGCATAGGTTGAGTGCATGAAGTGTCCAGCACGCCACACTTTGTCTTTTAGGCCTGTGTTAAATGGGCCTAAAAGACCAAGCATGGAGTGCATCTTCCAGGTGTATAAAGTGCACTTTTTCTTTTTGGTGTATTGAGTGAGAACACACACAATTTATGGCACAGAATATTGGATACCTGTGCAAGTGCGTGCACCCAATGAAAACAAAGTACCTGTAAGTCAAATATTCCCTGAAAACATCCTGTTTATGTACGTAACCCACGTTCTCCGAATAGGGAACGGAGACGTGTGTCTGGAACCAGAGATCCTGAGAGGGCACAATAGGGGGGTGTGGAAGGAAATAACCATCTCGTGCCACGCACCTCTGAGGAACCGGCTGATGAGGTTATGTTTTCCCAGCACGCTGTGATCCGCCACTCCATAGAGAGCAGGGTTAGCAGCACGCCAAACCTTCAGTGTGGAGGGTGACAGCCTGCGCTCCAGCTATCCTGAAGGAAGAAACCACAACACTAATCTGGCTTGTCCGGGGTTCTTCTCAGAGATAAGAGCTCCACACAACAAATAGACTCCACTACAGGACATAGGTTTGCCTAACAGGGTGCTCTAGCCTGAGTGACGGTGTTAACCATCGACTGATAGGTCACCTAAGTCTTTCGTGCTCTGTCTTGAAACCATCATAGAACGGTTCCAGAAAGGGTTCCAGAACCCTGCACGGGTGCCAGAGGGTGCCCGTTCCAGACAAAGGAAGTTCTTCTTCCGGGGAATTCATCAGGGAGGGCCATCATGAGGAGCGAGAGTCCCGCGAGACCCACTCTTCGTCTCCCCGACCTTACACAGAGTCTGTGCGCGCAGGCTCACTGGGGGAAAAAAATGCATATTGCGTAACCTCGGGGCCAGCTGAGAGCCAGCGCATTCGTGCAGAGCAGGGAAAGCAGCTAGCGAAGGGCCGCTCGGGAGAAGCAGCAGGATGTCTTGGGCTTCTCTGAAGCGTGCCCATAACAGCTGGACCGTGTCGGGGTGGAGTCTCTGCCAACAGCTCCAGGCAATTAAAATGCCAATGCAACCGAAGTCCGATTTACAAGCCTGTAGCTGCATGCTCGACACACACAGCCCTCCAGCCCTTACTGGAAGCATCTGTTAGAATGACAGAATGCTTGGGACACTTGTTCTAAGGGCACCCAGGTCCGTAGAAGACAAGGTCCATCCAGGGACTGAAGGTGCAGCAACAGCATGGTGATGGACACCCGTTGTGTCTCCACGCACCATGCCCATCTGGGGACCCGATCGCGAAGCCAGCGATGAAGTAGTACCTCTGGTACCCCAGGAACCTCTGAAAACTTCAGTGAGACCACTGTAATTGCCGAATTTATTGGACAGGGCAGCGCTTGCCCGATGCGATGTTAGTAAGCGCACCGTGATGGAGACCAGGTCCAGCTCCAACCCGAGATAAGAGAAGCTCTGCCCGGGGGAGAACTTGCTCTTTCTTGGTTGACCTGAAACCTCAACAGGCCAAGGTGCCAGAGCACCAGGTCCCTGTGCATAATCGACTAGTTCAAAGACCTGAAAAAATATAAACCAGTCAATGAATAATCAAAAATGCCGATGTTTGTGCGCTGAAGAGGCAAAGAGCATCCTCCACACATGGAAACAGGGAGAGCCAAAAGGGAAGGACCGTTTACTGCCATGCTCGGCCCCCGTTGCACACTGGAAAAAAACACGGTTTAAGGAGAAGAGTTTTTAGCGAGACGTTGAGTAAGCATCCTTCAGGTCTATAGCTGCAACCAATCCCACGGACAGACGCACTGGGGGAAGCATTTCTGCATGAGCATCCCGATCGGCATCCTAAACGGATGACAGATCAAAATGCGCAGATAGGATTGGTATAACCCACCACTCTCTGGGTACAATGAAGGGGCGTAAACCCACTCTTCATCTCACTCTACAGGAAGTTTGCCTAGAAGAATAATGATCGTGCCCAACAGAGCCGGGTTTCTCTTGAGTTTTTTTTTCCCTTAAGTTTTTTTTTTTTTTTTCCTTGCCACTGTTGCCACTGTGTTGCCACTGGCTTGCTCGGATCGGGACTTGTGGGACTTGTGGGCCCGGCCCGGCCCTCCACTCCACTGGGGAAGGAACGGTCCTCCTCCTCTTCAAGGGCACGAGCGGCCGACTTGATCATGAGAGCATAGTCGACCACCGTACGGTGCTTACGCATAAGACTGGGGAAGAACCGCCCCTGTACAGCCCAGCCGGTGCAGGGCAGAAATGGTATGACCCACAGCGTTGTGGGCTCTGGCCATGATAACCCACCAGCCTTGGACGGGGGTTTCAGCTTACCCCTCCAGGTGGCGGCGCCCACCACCTGAGGAATAGCTTTGTACACACTGGCCGCCTCACCATCAGGGGAAGTGAAGGCGGAAGCGCACGAGGACCGGGCGGAGAAAAATGCCCTCCATGCCAGTGTGTGCTCCCTGTGCGCCCCTGGGAAGAAGGGGACGGGAGCTGGAAGATTCATCTTCCATCAGCGCACACGTCACAGCTAGTCGGTCAAGCAGTGAGACTCGGGGACAAGCCATCTCCAGCCACACTGCCGAAGAAGCCCAGGAAGCGCAGCCATCATGTCTGACTTGAGAACCAAGACTACGCATTGCACCCCGCAGGATGGTAGCAAGCCTGGTCTGTCGTCTGAGCATAACAGCTCGCCCTCCGATGTTGTAATGATCATCTGATCTCCAGTGTCATCAAGCGGAGGTGCAGGCATCTCGGGGGAGGAACCGCTCAGCCACTCAAAGCTTAGATGGAGTGTGCTGTGGAGAAGTGGGTGGTCCACGGGCCCAGAGGTGACGGATAAACCCCCATTGTGATCCTCAGATCTGCCCGCGTGCTAACCGCTTTCACAGGGAGCAACGTGGGTGACTTGGAAGCCGCGATCTCAGCTGTGCAACAGCCGTGCTCTCACAGTGAAAGCACGAGCTGTCCGCGAGCACCGCATCGACATGCTGGACCCCCAGACCTGTCATGCAGTACCCGTGCCCATCATCCGGAGATAGGAACCATCGCATCCAGAAACGCACAGTCAGAACAGCGTCTTGAAAAAGACGTGTTGATTGACTGTGTTGCTCTCTTAGGAAAATCTGCTCTTTTAATGGAAAACTGCTCTTTTTGTGCACACCAATGAAACACTCAGGGGACAGGAAAGCCCAGAACGACTGCCGCTGTCGCGTCATCTTCCGCACTAGTGAGTAAACTGCTTTCAGTCTTGAAATCAGGTTGGCAGATACAGTGTCTTCAGTCTCGTGAGAGGCTCTGAAGCGAAATTCTAATGCTCACTGCTCAGCTGCAGGCTTTTATAGCCCACTAATGACTAATCACTGTCAGCTGTGGAGCTGAGCTCTGCCAATTCATTGGTCGTCTGGCAAACTCCCATATGTCTGGTTCCAGACACACGATCCCATGATGGGGAACTGGAAACCACACAAAACCTTTGACTCTCATCTGGTTTGTTTATCTGAGAGCTCTTTGGAAACGTCACTGATAGTACCATGTCTTAGTGGCTCAACATTTATACAAGTGCTTCTCTGGTTACTTAATAAATTTATTTTGCTAAATCATGAACTTTCTGAATGATCAGAATCATGTTTGTCACTATTTGAGGAACATTCTACTTCCCCAAAAGACCATTCGAAGCAGAAGAGAACAGATAATCTACTGTACTGACGTCACAAAGGGACTGAAGAGGAGAGAATTATAATAACTGAATGTGACAGAGATGAAACCTTTGTGAGGATATTGCACCGCTTCATGCTGTGAGAAAATGGTTGCCACTTCAGAGAGAAAAGAGAAGAGAGAAGGAGCAAACTCATTGGCCACAAGATAAAGAGATGTTCGAGATAACTGATATCATTTTGGTGCAGAATCTTTTGAAATCATGTGGACCATGAAGATCAATTCAAAGGCACGAGTCTTACTCTGAAAATAAATCTATATGGTTAGTACCAATAACTGCAATTTAAAGGAATAGTTCACACCATTTTCTCTCTCTCACATTGTTTTTGAGGACCACTTTTGTGGTATTTTCCTTTCTGAATACCTCAGACTCTGTCCTTTGGAATATCGTGGATTAAAGTCACCAATTCTACAGATTTCATTCTTTAGTTTCAACTTGAGGCTGATGGCAGATGACTGGGTTTTCATCTTTAGATGTGTAAAATGTTACAATTTGTTCTATTCTTTAAAGATCTGAGAGCATTTCTTACAAATTTCAAATGATATTGCCATTTAGAGAAAATTAAGAAAATTACAATTTGTTAAAATATTACAAGTTATTGTGATTCCTAATATTAATATATAAAACAATCTGGTAAAATGTTTTTGTTTTTTTTTGTTATTTTGTCATTTTCCATTAACAAAATGGAACATTTTTACTCAAACACATAAATTGTAAATCCAATAGGTCCAATAGGACATACTGATGTTCTTTTTTAGATACTATTTTTATTAGATTATTTATACATTTATACATATACATTATTATTATACATTTGATTTTGATCACTTGCTATTTTTAAAGGAAATTGAAATTACAAAGAAATGTTATCAGACCTTTATAAGATAAAACAGATATTTTATATTTTACTTAAACACATGAATCCAGTGCATCCAGAGAAACTGAGAATTTCCAAGTGGTCTGTATATGTGGTTTGGCAGAGCAGAGTGCAGCGGTTCACTGGTATTTTAGGTGAAGTTAGACAGGTGCACCAAAATGGCATTCTCAGTGTGGTGTTGCCATGGCGATGGAGCAGGTGTGTATTGTTTTGCTTGATGTATGAGGAAAGGTGCCCTCCAGCAAGCCAATCTGTCCTTGTGTTTCTGTCCCATCGGAGGGATGATGGATTCTGAAATATAGCAATAACAGGGCCTGATCTGATCGGACTGCTTTATGATGCAATACAAAGACGTTTTATTGGAAATTTTGTCTTTTTGAGAAAGTGCATGCCTGACACCATACAATGGACAATTTACTGGAACTAGATTGAGCCTTGTATAGCAAACCTCGACTTACCACAATTCACACAGCCCTAAACAAACACACTTTTTATATATCATGCGGGAGTGTGCAATATAGAGCCAGTATTCCAAACAGACTTATTTCATCCAGAATTTAATGGGTGTTTCAAGCTTGAATCATTGGTTGACACTCATTTCCCTGAAAAACTCTAAAAATGACTGTATGTGTGAGTTATGATAAAAATGTTTGTGCAAGAGGGTGTGTTGGTGCATTATATATCCGGTTGTCTGGAGCCGATCCATTTTGGCCAGAAAACTGCTGCGCCCTCATTTTTTATTTTTTTTAGGAACTCAACAAAATACAAACTTGTGTCTTCTTCTGCTCTAAAGATGACACTGGGAGCAAAGAAATGCTCACTAAGGCGTCATAAATACAGAAAAATAGTAATCTTACTATTCAAATAGCTTTGAAGTCTAAAATAACTGTTTCCTATTTAAAATATAGTTTGTTCTTTCCATGCAAAGCTGGATTTAGAGTTTTCACATGAACTTTCAGAAATCATTTTTACTGTATATGCTTAAAGGGACAGTTCAGCCAGATATGAAAAATCTGTCATCATTTACTTACCTTTGACTTGTTCCAAACTGGTAGCTATTGACATCGATAACACGAAAAACAAAGTCAATGAATATCAGTTTCCAACATTTATCAGTATTTATTTTTTTGTGAACAGAAAAAACCTAAACTGGTTTGGAACAATTATGACAGAACTTTTGTTTTTGGGTGAACTACAATTATAAAATGTTTTTTCATTAGCCGTGCTGAAAAGAATGTGTTTGTCATAAAATTCAATTAAATTACTTAAGCATGTCATAAACAAACTATAATAATAATTATTGAATTATTAAGAATTACTTTCATTCTCATGCAGTTTCTCATGAAAAGATCAAAAGTATATCTACTTTTTTATCTATTTAAAAGCAATAAACAAAGTGCACAAAACCAGTATTTGAGTTAATAATTGTAATAATAAACTGTATTTTTATATAGCATCTTTAAAAGTAGCAACTCAAGCCACTTTACAGCCGTAAAATGTGCAGCAGTAAAGGATACATACAAGGATGAATGCAAAAAAAAGTAATAATAAAAATAATTAAAAACACAAAATAATAGTAATAAATCTAAAAATCAAATAAAAGCTACCCTAAAAAAGTAAGTTTTAAGTGATGATTTAAAAATACTCAGGGATTCCGCATTGCGAATATCAGAGGGTAAAGAGTTCCACAATGTAGGTGCCAATGAAGACAATGCCTGGTCTCCCATAGATTTTAGCCGCATTGACTGAGCAGTTTAAAGACCAGCATCAGACGAGCGTAAAGCATGTCTAGAGGTGTATGGGATTAAAAGCTCAAATAAAATTTGTGGTTAAAATACAGACACAATAAAACAAATACAACTGTATAATATTCATTCATTCATTTTCTTTTCGGCTTAGTCCCTTTGTTAATCTGGGGTCGCCTCAACGGAATGAACCGCCAACTTATCCAGCATATGTTTATACGCAGCAGATGCCCTTCCAGCTGCAACCCATCACTGGGAAACATTATACACACACTCATTCATTCACACACATACAGTACAGACAATTTAGCTTACCCAATTCACCTATAGCGCATGTCTTTGGACTGTGGGGGAAACCGGAGCACCCGGAGGAAACCCACGCCAACACGGGGAGAACATGCAAACTCCACACAGAAATGCCAACTGACCCAGCCAAGGCTCGAACCAGCAACCTTCTTGCTGTGAGGCGATCGTGCTACCCACTGCGCCACCGTGAGGCCACTGTATAATATAACTTCAATAAAAGTTTTAATCTCAGTTTTTTCAGTACCTATAGTACCTTTATTTTGTTCTGCATATTTCTGTTTTACATTATGATTACAATCAAATCTAAACACAAGAAAAAAAGAAAGCAAAAATTGCATATGCATATACTGTAATAAAATGTCTATGCTAACATTAAAAAGTAAATTGTTTATTAATATTATGAAAGCATGTGAAAATATGGCTAAATAATTTATTAAAAATCCTGCATTAATGGGCGACAAGAAGGTTGCTGGTCCCGGCTGGGTCAGTTGGCATTTCTGTGTGGAGGTGAATTGAATAAATTGGTCATAGCGTATGTGTGTGAATGAGTGTGTATGGATGTTTCCCAGTACTAGGTTGAAGCTGGAAGGGCATCCGCTGTGTAAAAACATATGCTGGATAAGTTGGCGGTTCATTCTGCTGTGGCGACCCATGATGAATAAAGGGAAAATGAATGAATGATTGAATGAATGAATGAATTAAATACTGCATTATGCCATAAGAAATATGAATTTTCCATATTTTTTTATGGCAACTTTACAGTTTCCGTCGTAAAATGACAGATACAATATTCCGAGACTTCCCAAACGCTTTCTCTTTCATTGTTGACATCTTCCAAGTTTTTTATTTGATGTCTGCTTATAGTGTGCACGACAGGCATTTCCACCACGACAGAATTCCATTAATATGTGGTCTGCGAAACACGGATAAATGTCTGGTCTGGTGACATGCACATTCGCACGCTCACAAACATCCATCTGTGACTGAAGTGTGCGGTTGTGCACAGTTTAATCATGGCGACAGATTCACGCAGACGCATTTCAGTGCACCACAACAGACTCCGGTCATTCATGCACACCCATCAAACCTACAGCAGCTCCGAAATCACAACTCATCTGGCTGTCACTCACCGGAAGACACTTTTACACCCCAGTAGCTGCTCCTGATATTTTGGCAAACGCTTTCTCTTCTTAATATAATATTTTGGACAGATGAAGCTGGTTGTGGGCTGGGACGGTGCCGTTTATTCAGGTCAGAGATGGAGAGAGCTGATACTCACAGTTATTCAGACATTAGTAAACACAGCGTGGTGCGTGTGATATTCTTCATCAGCATGTGCCCACACTCAAATGAATCACGCTCGGGGAATTTGGTGTGGATCAGGATTAATTTGGTGTTAGTCGAGGAGGGAGGATTTCACTGTTAGAGCAGAATGTAAAGACTCTCTCAACACAGACTCTTTCTCTGACGTGTCTTAAAGGGATTTAGGGTGTAAAGATCACTGCTGCTGTCTTCCTCCAGGTCAAAAACTAATGCGTGTCAAAAAATTGGCTAGACTACAAGACAAATATGTTATTGCACAGTGTTGTTTTGACATGCTTGCTAGCTATGTTTAGCAGTGTTTGTGATGTTTGTGTGTTTATTGTCTTGAGGTTTTCTGTATATTATAATGACTGTACTGTTAAATTATGATTTCATACAGTTGCAAAGATTGCTGGAGCATGATTTACAAAAATGTAGTGTTTCATTCACAGATAATTGTATAGTTATTTTTTCCCTTGAAAATGTGTGTAGTTTCCAGCCATTATTGCATATATGTATAATC
>CAIGQW010043220.1:17985-29005 GCA_903798125.1 Danio choprae
CCTCTAGTGTCTCCGTAACCTGGAGTATCAATGATGGTGAGAGAAATTGGACTTTTTGCAGAAAAGACCTCATACATGGTGATTTCAGAGGTTTGGGATTCTGACTGATCTCTGGCTTCTTCTTCTGTGATTTCATACCACGTTTCTTCCTCAAACTTCACCCCCATTAAGTAGTTGATGAAAGAGTTGATGAGAGTCGTCTTACCAGCACCAGTCTCTCCTACCAGGAGAAGGATTTTGTTTTGTTTACTGGAGTCTTTTGTACCATAAGTCCATTTTCTGACTTTCCCATTATCATCAAGTATTTTCCTCTCTGTATGTAGACGGAATCGTTTTGGAGGACCTTGATGAATTAAACTTGACCAGCATGGTAAATAATTCTGCTTTCTGTAACACATGGAGTTTTTCAATATTTATGTCAAAATCTAACACTTTCATTCATAATTTAATCAAGTTGATGTAAATGCAAAATACAGTATGTTTATCAAGGAAGGCATAATATTTATATTGATCTAAACAGAGAATTAGTTGCCACAGAGTTTTTTTTTCCTTTTTTTCCCATCAAAGACAGTACAAGGCAAATTTAAACGTCATCAAACATATTATTCATAAGGTGAAACTGTAATTAATCTTACAGAACCTTAGGGGTTAAGCCCACTGAGCTAATAATTATCACTTTTTTTAAATGATCTCTCACCTTGAATTCATGGTGACTGCTGGATTGACTCTGTCCACCTCACAGCAAACCTTCAATCTGCTTATAGCCGGACTATCTGTGTGAACTGACAGAAATACTGGTTTAACAAACAAGCCAAATGTCTCAAGTCCCTCCCAGTCGAAGGTGTTTTCATTTTACATGAACAAACTGTTATAAAACATTAGTGCCAACAGGTCTGTGTGTTCATCCCATCTAGCAACTAATGAATATAAAATACTGTTGAAAGATGGAAGCAGTAAGATAACTTTGATTTATTGATCTCCTGATTTCATCATGGAGCTGAAAATTTAAGATGAATAAAAACTTTTTCTTTCCCAAGGACTTCACAAAAAAACAGATGCCATGCTATAAAACAATAAGCTTTCTAGTCTGAGCAGCAGATCTGCAAAGAAGC
The DNA here is from genome assembly GCA_903798125.1 of Danio choprae. Classification (NCBI taxonomy): domain Eukaryota; kingdom Metazoa; phylum Chordata; class Actinopteri; order Cypriniformes; family Danionidae; genus Danio; species Danio choprae. Next base: position 19,098 of record CAIGQW010043220.1, read on the forward strand.
AAGTTGTTCAACTGTCTCAGTTACCTATCATGTGCCTTCCTCTCTGCCCCCTACCCTTCACTTCTTCAAACAGAGCTCAAGTCACTGACACTTCACACCGAATCTTCATATGTTTTATCTTGTGAATCTATCATTTTAACTTGTCATGTTTGGTATCATTTTAAACGTCTCTGTGTGATTGGTAAATGGTCTCAACTTTGCAGTAGTCACTTGTATTGTGATAATTATTGTTTGTTGATTTGAGGTTGGGAGAAATCTACTGAAATGTAAAATTGTCAATTATGAACTGTTTACCCCAGTTGAGGATTTTTAGTTTTTAGGTTAACATATGATGAGACAAAGGTCTCTGTGAAGCTTTTATTATCTTAAATATATGGTTGTTTGTTGTGATTTGAGTATTTAAGGGAAAGGTGCAAAAGTGTCTGTGGGATCATGTAGCCAGGATACCCCGTTGCAGTGTGTGAGTCTCTGAGCTCTGCATCAAGACTTATATCCTGCAACGGACTTCTCTGGTCAGGTCTCCATCTCTAACTCTTTGATTTATCTTTGAGTAATGGATGTTGTATATTTACAGTATCATCCCTGGCTTGGCTTTCTGGTTGTGTTATTATGTAATTGGCATAATACAATTTTATCTGACAAATAAAATGTTTAAAATTTATTTTGAATTCTACTGAAATAATTATGCCTAGTAAATTGTGAGGACACTTTTGTTGACCCTTGGTGTTTTACGGCCAGTGTGGATCAAAGAGGATCACGAGTGAATGGAGCAATGAGCACTTCATCGTAGGAAATTTGATTACTGACCATTTTTGATCTTGCAAATTGCATGGTAAGATTGGGTAAGACTTTTTATTCAAAGAACAAACAGGTGGTCAACTAAAAAAGTTCCAGATCACATTCATCAAAAGTTAATACATTTGGATATTTGATTATTTCAGATACACTATACTTTGTTATTCGTTTATTGTAGACCAGTTGTCGTATTGAGTTCATGCGTGGCCAATTCACATGTCTGCACTGCTTGGGCTCGCCAGCTTGATTCTTAGTCAAAGGTTTGCAGGCAACAAATAAGTAAATCCTAATACACAAGAGAATTATTTTCAGAAACGCTAGAAAAGGCTTATATGCTGACATGCATTTATTCTTCAACCATTCATCAGATTCCGCCAATGGGCCGATAAAATGGAACCGCTTTGTTTATAGAATAGTTAAAATATATAATTTATTTGTATTCATTGTTGTCAAAAGTGCTGGTACATCAGTATAAATGTATTACACCAGGCATTCTGCAGTACAGGCTCAGCCTGGTTCTGCTTTTAAAAAGCCCCAGGCACATTTTATTATGAGTGCCAAAAGTTTCTATTTTCAACATTTTTTTGCAGCATTGAGCAATGCAGTCAATCATGGATATGTTTGAGTGTGTGAACACAGAGGTCAATCAGAGGCATTTAATGTAAGTGAGAAATAAATCCATAACCTTGTAAAGCTTGCAGTTGTGGTCCAATTTTTCAGAGAATGGGTGGGGAATGTTGATCTTAGAGGGCCACTGTTTTGGAGAGTTTAGCTCCAACCCTAATCAAACACAGCTGCCTTTGTTTTTTCATACATGTTTGATTGGGGTTGGTGCAAAACTCTGCTAAACTCAACGTTCAATCCAGAATCAACATTCCCTACCACTGGATCAGAGAGGTTGCAGATTTGAGTTTCAGGTCTGGCAGGAATTGGTGAATGACTGAAGTGAGACCCTTGAGCAAGGCAACAATCCTCCAGCCGACCCTGTTGTTCATAATACAGTCTTTTAAACAATCATTTGGTCAAGAATTTTAGGAGCTTGGTGTCATTTTTCAAAAGTCTAGGTGTCTGAACTAGTCTAACAAACATAGATCTGTAAGAACCATGGTGGTCTCCATCGCCCCTGAAGTCATCCTTCATCCAGTGTAGTTGGTGAACTAACCTGAAGAATCTGGCAGCTGTGGGGGTGACCATGGCCTTAAACCAGCTAGGGTGTTCCACTGAATGTGATCTATGGTACTGTTGTGGGACGAATGGTTATGTACCAAAACAGCACATTACCTATATAAGCAGTATGTACCAAACTACACAATACAAATTAACTAAATGAAACATGAGCTGCTCCCGATTAGAACCAACATGTAAATCAGCCAGCAGAGCATCAGTCACAGACTTTTATTTTTTTGGAAATTGCATGGCTTACATACCTGTTAAGTTTCATGCCAATAATATGGTTTGCTCTTTATAATAGTGATGTATTGGGTGTGTTGTGTGTGTGCGCTCTGTATAACACCTGACAGGTCGGGAACACTGACGCTATATTTCAGTATCTGATCTGACGGCAGTATAACGGCTTTAACATCTTTCAAAATCAAAGTTGTCACCATCACCAAAAAAAATCCCTAAGCACCCCCAAAACTGTACTGACACCTATTTTTGGATCAAGATTTACCAGTCGTAAATGCTGTAAATGGAGGTTCTAAGCATCCTACCAGAAGGCGCTGGTCCCTATGGCGCCCACCATGCAGCAATGAAGAAAAAGTCTATATTGGCAGTACATAATATGTATTCTGTAGGCATGAAATTCCGAGATTATTGGAGGAGGAAGACGTGACTTGAGTGGACCGGAGGCAGAGAACATTTATCAATAGCAAGATGGCGCCGACGATGATGGACGCCTCCGTGTTGTGCTCTGCAGTTGTTTATGTGTTTTTGTTAGTTTGTCCTGTCTTTAGCCACATTCCTTACAATTAGTTTCACCAGAGACAAATTGTTGGACATTCAGACGCATACACCACCAAATATCTCTCCAGTCTTAGATTTATGTGATGTTTTGCTGGGCATTGTAGTTGGCGGAGCCGCGGTGCTGCTCAAATGCTTTCAGGCGCGCAGACGGGGAAAGCAAGCAGGCGCGCTTGTGAAACTCAGACAGCGCAGATTTTGAACTGCGTTGCCTAGCATCCATCTGGCTAATCTCCACTCTCTACCCAACAAAATAGACAAACTCATTCTGCTTTCTCAGATAAACAGGGATTTTTGCATTCTGCTGCTCTGTGTTTCACGAAAACCTGGCTGAATGACGCCATACTGGACAATGCGCTTCATCTACCGGGCTATCAGTTGTTCAGAGCGGATCGCGACAGAGAATCAACGCGGACATCGCGCGGTGGTGGGACATGCTTTTACATCAATGAAAGGTGGTGTACAGATGTAACAGTTATAAAGAAGATGTGCTGTCCCGACCTAGAAGCACTGTTTATAAACTGTAAGCCTTTCTACTCACCACGTGAGTTCTGCTCGTTCATCCTCGTCAGTGTTTACATTCCTCCGCACGCGTGCCTGGTGATACAGAAACTAGCTGATCAGATCACGGCGATGGAGCAACAACACCCGGACTCTGTTTTAATCATTCTCTGGGATTTTAACAAAGCAAAACTATCCCGTGAACTGCCAAAATATAGACAACATGTTACATGTCCCACAAGTGACAGTAGCATATTGGATCATTGCTATACCACAATAAAGGATGCATACCGCTCTGTCCAACGAGCAGCTTTGGGGCACTCTGATCATTGTTTGGTTCATCTCATACCAACCTACAGGCAGAAACTGAAAACAGCCAAACCTGTATTAAGATCTGTAAAAAAAGATGGACTAACGAAACAGAGCGGGATCTACAAGCCTGTTTCGACCTCACTGACTGGAGTGTTTTTGAAGCTGCTACAAACGATCTGGATGAGCTCACAGAGACTGTAACATCTTATATCAGTTTCTGTGAAGACATGTTCATTCCTAAAGAAGTCAAAGAAATGTCTATAGAGGACAAGCAGTTTCTGAAGATAGCTGATCAATCTGCCAAAATAATTGATGGTCATTACAGTCTAAAACTACCATTTAGAAAGGATGATTATACACTCCCCAATAATCGTCAAATTTCACAGCAGTGTTTGCAGAGCCTGAAAAGGAAATTCAATAGGAACAAAGAATTCAAAGAGGAATATATAATTTTCATGACTGATATGATTGCCAAAGAATATGCTGAAACAGTGCCAGAGGGGCAACTTAGAGGAATTAATGGACAGGTGTGGTATTTACCTCATAACGGGGTAATTTGTATTGAAGTATTTACATTGAAGTAGCCAGCCCCTTGGATACTAGTTTATGCATCAATGTTTTAAGACTCTTAATTTGTCGAAGAGGAGTATCTTCGTTCAGACAATGGAACCAAATTTGTTGGTGCCAAATGTGAACAGCAAAGGGCCTTTCTGCAATAGATTCAGACAAGATACAAAAGGCACTGAGGGAAAGATATATAGAATGGACATTTAACCCAGCAGGCAGATCCCATCATGGGGTATATGGGAAAGGCTTATAAGATCTGTAAAGCAAGTGCTGTGCTCTGTGCTCAAGCAACAGACTTTAGACGATGAGGGGTTACAAACAGTTTTGTGTGGTTGGAAGCCATCTTGAATAGTCGTCCTGTAACCACAGTCACAAATGATCTACAAGATTTGCAGCCATTAACACCTAATGACCTTCTGCTCCTCAAAGCTACACCAGTTCTTCCTCCAGGTGTATTCAATAAAAATGACCTGTACACCAAACATCGCTGGAGGCAAATACAATATTTGGCCAACCTATTTTGGAGACGCTGGACATTAGAATACCTGCCACAGCTTCAAGAGCGCCAAATATGGAATGTTAAAAGAAGAAACTTTCAGTGTGATGACATTGTTTTGGTGGTGGATCAAACATCACTATCCTGAAAAAAAGGGCTGGTGCGAACCGTAAAAATTAAAACCCAAAGCAGCATAATTGAGACCAATAACCAAACTACAGCTAATACAGGATAGTAATGATGATGGACCATAGAACAAAACATGATGAAAGGTTGTATATTGTCCTTACTTAATGTTTATTGAATACATTATTTGATCACATTACAGATGATGAATTTAACGCTCCGATTTTGTAGGTTTTGCAGGTCAAAAGGTCTATAAATAGGAAGGTGACTGGTTGAAGGTGTGGCTGACTGGGAGCAGCTTTTTGAGCTTGAGTCATTTTGTTTGTTTTCCAGTCCAACTTATATTTGTTTATTTATTCATTCATTTTCATTTTGGCTTAGTCCCTTTAATCTGGGGTCGCCACAGCGGAATGAACCGCCAACTTATCCAACATATGTTTTACACAGCGGATGCCCTTCCAGCTGCAACCCATCTCTGGGAAACATCCATACACACTCATTCACACACATACACTACGGACAATTTAGCTTACCCAATTCACCTATAGCGCATGTCTTTGGACTTGTGGGGGAAACCGGAGCACCCGGGGGAAACCCACGCCAACACAGGGAGAACATGCAAACTCCACACAGAAACGCCAACTGACCCAGCCGAGGCTCGAACCAGCGACCTTCTTGCTGTGAGGCGAACGTGCTATCCAGTGCGACACCGTGAGGCCCTTGTTTATTTATTTATTTTTTAAATAAAGCATAAATTATTTTTATTTATTTTTTTTTATTTTTTTTACAACCAAGCGTCGAAAGATTCCCCAGTTATCACTAGATATGGCAAGCAAATGAAATTAAACCGCAGGATAAATTGCCAATATACATGGTTCAGTATGTTTTAGGGTCACAGTTCAGTACGGGTTCAGTACAAAAGTAATAATAACACATCTCCAGTGCTTGCTTATTCTGGTTATTTTAAACAGGGAGAAGTTTTTTGGGTTTTTTGAGCCCCTTGTGATGCATAAGTACAAAATAAACAGAATAATGAAAAATAAAACTTTCAAAAGTTAAGCCCAACCCTCTCCTAACAACAGAAACACAGTAGTTATGCATACATTCGGTAAGCTTTCAGTTAGCTAAAGTGAAATCTCTTTTATGAAAATGCTAGCACTGACTGGAGGTCCATTCATAACAATGAGTGCAGCGAACTACTTTTTCTGAGCGGAACTATTTCTGAGCGCTGCATCTCGCATTTCCAGACACAAACACAGGTTCTTTGTGAATGGCTGCTATGTTATTGATCTGCTTTTGCCTTTTCTGCCTAACTCCAGTGACTGGACTGGCACATCTGGACTGACTGTATTCGTCGTGTGAGCACATGAACAGAACCATTAGCTCCATACTGTGACAGTTTGGGATGAAAACATATAACGTTACATCCCTATTATAAATACATAATTATTATGTGGTTGGGAAATGTATTCGTAAGGTAACAATTTAAGCAGTTGTGCTGTATCAACATTCAGTGCAGTCATGTCATGTGACATTGTATCAAACTAATCAGTGAACATTTTTTGAATAGTGTATACTGCCTCACACATTATTCTTAAAAATATAGTAGCCAGTTTGTACTGTATGCTGGGCAGGAAGCAAGTAAGCCATTTCAAACACAGTCTGCACTATTGACTGTTTTGTTTGCACTATATACTGTTTTGCATTATACTGTACTTTTTGCACTATATACTGTTTTGTATCTACACAACTCTGGTTTTCACTCCTTGCCATGTGTAATTGTATTAATTGTGATTTCATTTTAAAATTCTACTTTTTGTATTAATATTATATGGTAGGCACCTAGGGTCTGAGAGTAACGCAATTTCGATTCTCTGTCCTGTACATGTGGTTGAATTGATGATAAAGCTGACTTTGTGTTGTTCCCTCAGGCATGAGGACCCATCTTTTGGGAAGAGGACGTATTGTCGGTATAAATGGCAACATATGAAAGGCAGTATATGAATTAAACACATTAACACTACTGTGTAAAGGTATTTTTTACATTTTGGCTGTCAGTTAAGTTTACTAAAAATAAAAATAGCCACACAAATTCCTGAAACCAAAGACAGTGAATTGAAAAATCGAAAGATCCTTGTTTACATCCTGATCATAAGTTGATCAAACATTACGTGCTTAATTTCACAATGAGTTGAAAAGCATGGAAAAAAGCATTACACAAACATTCATTTTGTTGAATAAGGAACGAAGAAAGAATAAACTGATGAAAGTTACATAAGTTTAATTCAGTTAAAAATAAAATTACCAGCGAAAAGCACAAATGTAATTCACTGCATTTATATAATAATATTAAATAATTTAGTAATAATAATAATAATAATAATAATAATACTTTCAATTAAATCATTAAAAAGTAATAATTTATAAAAGTGATACCGATCTTGTGCAGGACCACTAGTAACCGTGAAACTCAAGTATTAAATATAAAATGTACATTTTGACTTCTGAATGTTGGATTTAAAATCCATTCTGCTCAACATTTTGAGGTGACATGTCCTCTTTATCAGAATAACATGATGTGTCTGACTCTGATCTTCTGGCAGCGAATTGCTTACTGCTATGTTGTCTATTTGGCGACAGATCTTTTGCTGAAATTGCTCATGCTGTTTTTTTATGATTTTGCAGTATGTGTTCTTTGTTGTGGAGCTGTTAGTTTGTACAACTTGATGTAAATGCTACATGCATTGGCTTTTGTTCCAGTAGGGTGACTGACTGTGTGATTTGCATCTTTTGTTTAATGTTATCAAGTGTCCGTGAGCTCTGGAAAGGCAGTATATAAATTAAACATATTAATAATACTGTGTAAAGATATTTTGGCTGTCTATTGGGTTTCACAATGCAGAACGCGTGGCATAACAAAAATGAAACCAAAGATAGTCAACTGGAAACTTGTGAGATCCTGGTTTACATCCTGATCATAAGACGATGAAACATTGAGTCAATAATTTCACAATGAGAAGTTCCTGCAGCTCAATCAACAAAGCACTACACAAACAATCCTTCTATTCACAAGCAACAAGAAAATAATAAACTGATGAAATGTCCAATCTTGAATAAACTTCAGATAAAATAATCACCATTTTTAATAACCCCTTTAATTATTAACTTTAATTATTATTAATATTATTAGATGATTGATTTAAAAATTTATTTAACATTTTATTACATAATTATAAAACCTGTTAATTTATTTTAATTTTATTTGTTTACAAAAAAATAAACAAAACATTTTAATAATTAAAATAAAATAAAATAATAAAAAAAAAACATTTGTGAGTATTGTGATGAAACTTTCCTTTTTATTCAGTTTTTCTTCATCAATATGACAATATGAATATAAAAAATATAGTAAATTATTTTTTTTATGCTGTACTTCCGGCTCTACTTCCTGCTTTGCTACTGTTCGGACATCTTTGCACACTGCTCCACTCTTTGCACTCTTGCGTTTTATATTTCATACTCTAATTTTAACTTGAGCCTATCAGCACAGTGCTCAAACGACACAGCTTGAAGATCAACATCGAATCTACAAACATTCTGGAATACAACTTGTAAAAATGAAAATTATCATATGCATTTGTTTATATGGCAAAACATGTCTTTTCCACCAATAAGCTCCATACAGATTCCAAAGGCAGATACTGATAAGATCAGGGCCTGGTGTGTGGACTTTGGGGGTTTTACGATGTGGTCATATGTTGATTGGTCAGTTTGTATGTCTCAGCATTTGGGCTTTGGTCACATGGTCAAGAAAGATACAAAATAGTTGGTAAACTTTGCTCTTTCCCTTCTCTGCTCCTCTCCAGCTCTGGAGGCTATCTTCTCTTACTCTACTGCTATCAGGCTCTCCTCTTTGTCTCTCTCTCTCCCACCCCTGTCTCTGCCTCTCTCAGGTAACTTTATTTTACATTTAAGCTGGGTACAATTTATGTCATATGTTTTTATCATTTCATGTTTAATCATTTTATTCAGTTATTTTATAACTAATTCAGTTGTAAACAGAGAATTATTGTCATTAAATCATTTCATTTTCAAGTATTTGTGAATTACTTTGGATTTACATCAACACTTAATTGCTCCACATTGCAATACAATACAATCACATAACAGCAGCGCTCTCGCACATTTATAGCTATTAATACTGCCCTTATTTCTGTTGTTGGTATAAGATTGCAGAAGGATGGTTTGACTAGAAATGTACAGTTTTCACCATCATAATGATCACCTTTTAGTCATTCGGAAGAACTACAGTTCAAACCGCTGTAGTTAAAAATACCATTCCTTACAGTGTCAGAGTTTAATTCATTCAAGTGTTTACAGTGTATCCAATATACTGAAATATGGATTCATTACTGTATATAAAATCAACAAAGGCATACCTGTAAAAAACAATTCTTGTGCATCATACAGAATAATATTTACAATTTTTTAGAGTTGATTTGAATACTTTATCTCAAATAGGGTCAGAGTTTAATTTATTTAAGTGTTTACAGTGTATTTGACTTAATAAAAATATGGATTCATTACTGTATATAAAATCAACAAAGGCATAACTGTAAAAAACAAAGCTTGTGTATCAAATAGAATACTATTTAGACACTTTTAGAGGTGATTTGAATACTTTATCTCAAATGGTGTCAGAGTTTAATTGACTTTTACCATTTTTACATTACAAGTTATTTAAAAATTATTATAAAATAAATAGTGCTAATTTCACAAAACAGAACAAATCTGAACATTTTGGTCCTGGTTTTATTGTATAATTTCATATGGTTGAATTGTTTAATTAATTCGTATGTTTCTTTTTTTGAGAGAGAGAAATTAAGCTTTGTGCAACATAAAGGGCGCATATTTATGTCTATCTGACATGTTTTTGGCGCAAACTATAACAGGAGCAAAGAATTTAATTGGTTTGAAACCGAATGTCTAATGAATGGTATCTTAAGAATAGGCACTAGTATCTAATAAATAAATACTAATATCTAATGAATGAGTACTAGTATCTTAAGAATAGGCACTAGTATCTAATAAATAAATACTAATATCTAATGAATGAGTACTAGTATCTAAAGAATAGGCACTAGTATCT
>CAIGQW010043220.1:47086-60251 GCA_903798125.1 Danio choprae
ACAGCAGGAGCAGCTGGAGCTACAGCAACAGCAGCAGCAACAGCAGGGGCAGCCGGAGCAGCCGGAGCTACAGCAGCAGCAGGAGCAACAGCTGGAGCTACAGCAGCAGCAGGAGGAGTGGTAGCAGTGGAAGCAGCAGGAGCAGGCATCGGAGCTGCCGCTGGTTCAGGCATTGCTGTAGGTGTTGTTCTTGGTGTTGCAGCTCTTGCAGGAGCGATTGGTGGAGGAGTTACTGGGTACAAAGCAGCAGCTGAAGCTGACTCAGTGCTTGATGCCATTAAGCTTTCAGCCAAAGCTAACTATAAGAATGCGCAGGAGGTTGTTAAAAAAGCAGAAGATCTGCCTGCTAAAGTTTATAAGAAGCTTCAATAAAAATTAGTTCAGCTAAAAATTCTGTAAATTCAGTATATTCATTGATATGTACTTACTGTCACATATTATTAAATTGAGAATGACAATAAAATATTTTTATTTTAAAGAAAAATCCTCAGATCCTTGTAGTACTTGATTACGTTTATCACATATTTATCTTAAGGTTTTAGTTAATGATTTACCATTCAATTATTTCGATTTTGTATTGTTTTTATAATTTATTACTGTTTTGCTATTTGTTTGTCTTCCATCTTTATTAGAATCTTATTGTGTGGTTTCATGGGATACTTGTTTTCATGAGTAAAAGATAAGAGAATGATTAATAAAGGGATTAAGCCAAAAAGAAATAATTTTTTAACATTGTATATTTTACTTGTGATTGTATGTTTGCCAATCAGTTTTGTATAATTGTAGCCATTTTTATCATTGATGATAATGTTTGAACCTGTCTGGCAATTATTATAATTAAAAATTATATTAAAGTTTTCATCAATTCTGGAATCTCCCGAAATCCTTATATCCAGTAAATTATGTGATATGCTGCCGGTATTCTTTGTACACGATAATTCAATATGGTGTATCTTGTGGCTTTATATTCATGTTGTCATTTTAAACGTCTCTGTGTGATTGGTAAAGTGGTCTCAGTTTCACTGTAATATTTCACTTGTATATGTTGATCTGGGTTTCGGCTTTAATAAGATCTTTGCCAGATGCTCAACTCATGACCAGACAAGGGTCTTTGTGATGCTTTTATTGTCTTTAATTTATGATAGTTTGTTGTGATTTGAGTATTTAAGGGAAAGATGCAGAAGTGTCTGTGGGATTCTGTAGCCAGGATACCTCGTTGCAGTGTTGAGTCTCTGAGCTCTGCATCAAGGCTTATATGCTGCAACATACTTCTACAGGTATTCAACTCTTAAATGTATCTTTGGATATTTGATGTTGTACATTGTACTGAATTGGCTTTTTTTGTTTAATTATGTGAATTGCAATGGAAAATCTTTGCCGACCAGGATTGCTCATACACCCAGGCATAATGGATGGAGCATAGGCACAGCATTAGACCCCTGTTGATTTCTGACAATCACTGACTTAGTATGATATAATCTAGTGGCTAAATCAAACGTTCTTTATGTATGAGCAAGCAGTAATTATAACAAGTAATAATAAAAGACATACTTAGATAAACCAAAAATAAATAGAAATATATTGTCATTATTTTGATTATTATAGTATTAAATTAGGATCAATTTAATGTTTATTTCAGAGATAAAAATATATATTTTAAAATGGTTCCCCAGCGGGAGGGGAACTACAATGCTATGTGGAAACTTCCACTATGGGGATTTCAATGAGTTGGCGGTGTCAGCGCGCACAGCTGGCAGCAATCACAATGAATTTGTGTATAAGAATGCCAGCCGTGCATCGCAACAATACTTTTTTGAAAGTAGAAGCCTCACGTGCAGACTGAAAGAGACGTTTTTGCTGTCATCCTCCAATTTCATTCGAGGGAGAGTGAGAGAAAGCTGCAGTCTTCTAAGAGGCTGATTTCTCCTGGTTCCAGTGCAAGCGACAGAAGCTGGGCTTCTCCCATCCCTGGAAGGTAGACCGGTACTTCAAGAGTGGTGAGTATAAAGCAAATTCTCCTAAAAGAGCAACACGGTCGTGCAACACGTCTTTTTAAAGACGCCGCTCCGACCGTGTGTTTCTGGATGCCGTGGTTCCCTGTCCACGGATGATGGGCACGAGCACTGTGTTGCTTGTCTGGGGGTTCAGCATGTTAATGCGGTGCTCGCGGGCAGCGCATATCATCAATGCGATGGCATGTCTGTTGCGCAGCTAAGATCGCGGCTTGCTCTTGCAAAAGGGCGAACCACCCCTGTTGTCCCCCACAAGTAGCGGTTGGCACTCGGGCAGATCTGAGGGTCACTGTGGGGGTCAATCTGCTGCCCTCAGGCTTGCGGACCTCCCATTCCTCAGCGCGCTCCATCCAAGCTTCGAGTGAGAGAAGCGCTCCATCCTCTGGGAGCACTTCATCTTCCTCGATGATGGAGCAGCCAGGGGGTATGAGGCGAATCCCCAGGTCCACCGTGTGGTGCCCCTCCTGACGAGGTTGGCCTCGGCTCCAGTCCAAAGCGTGAAGGTGTTTTGCAGGCCAGGCTGCTTCCGTTTCGCTTCCTATGGCTGGCGCCGGCCGACCCAGGCTTAATGCACTACGCATTGCAACCGACTTTGCTCTGAAAACACCAGGTCAGCTGCGAGTGCCCTGGGAATGACGATGACCACACTAGTGGTATAGGAACGCCACCATTGACTAAACCTGGCAGATATGTGTAATGTTGATTTAATAATCAACATTACGATAATGTTGAAAAGATGCGTAATCGCCCTGTTCACCACAGTGAAAAAGCAGTCAAGTGCGATCCGCGGGCTTTAGAAACCGATCTTCCCGCCAAACCGTCCACTTTGGCTGCTTTTCGCCGAGGGCGCTCGTTTGTGGATCCAAAATCTGCTCCGCCATCCTGTCTGTTAAATGGTTAAGTGGTGGCGTTGAGCACCCCACATCACCGCCCCCCGCCTCAGGGCGCCGCTAAGTCCGGTACGGACTGTGAAGCGTCCCTGAGATGGGCCACTCAGAGAAAAGGAGGTGTACTCTTTCCCGGCAGAGGACCAGGGACACATCAACTTATGGCCGTATGGCTACCAAATTTTATAAAGAGCAATTTCTCTTTTCTCCGGGTTTGACAGCTCAAACACTGCCAGTATGGGATGCTATGCCTTCCAACTCGCAGGATTGGTGCTCTTCGCCACAGGCTCAGAGAGTGCCAGAGGATGGGCTCCTTTCTCTTGAACTCCCAGCCGCCTTGCGGACTCTTGGGAAGAAGTTAAGATTAAACCTCTTATCTTCCGCTCTTCCTCGGGACGCGTGCCTCCCATGCTGCCCCACTGCTGGTGTGTCAGTGATTGCGCCTATGATGTCACTTGCACTGGCTCTACCAGCCTGGTTAGCGCTGCCCAGCCCGTCGCGATGGCTCATTCATGCAATCAGACTCAGCTATGCAATTTAGTTTGCTCAACGGTCCCCCAAGTTCACGGGCATGTATTACACCAAGGTCAGCCCTGTGTCCGCCCCTGTCTTGCACGAAGGACGCAATAGAGCCGGTCCTTCCAGCCGAGATGAGGTATGGGTTTTTTAGTCTGTACTTCGTTGTGCCCTAAAAGAGCAGTGGGTTATGACTAGGGCCAGACAGAATCTGCGAACATTTTTTGCTATTTCTGCTGAGAATTTTGTAAAAATCTGCGGATTTATGCTGAATTATTTTGGGAGTATCATAACAAAAAATTTAATATATTAAATAAAAATTAATACCTTTTTAACTTTATTGAATGTTTACAATACAAATCCATCTAGATCCACTTTTTTGGTGAACAAAACAAGTCTATCATATAATATAACTACTAAAAGACAGAAAATATTACTTTACAAACTGCATTGTACATAAATCAAATGAACACTTTCATATTAGTCAATAATATTACTGAAATTAATAAAAAAAAACAGAATAAATATAAAGTTACACACATTCACACAAGTAAATAAATAGACTCAATGATGGGCAAAAATTTGCGGAAATCTTCGGATTTCTGCCCGCGCAGATTCCGTGTGGGCCTAGTTATGACCAATCCTAGTTCTGCGCGTTTTGACACACAGCCTTACAGGCAGCCGCTCAGAATGCTCATGCAGAAGTAGATCCCCCAGTGCGTCCGTCTTTAGTATTGGTCTGCAGCGATAGACCTGAAGGAAACATATGTTCAAGCTTCCAGTTTCTCACGCCACAGGCAGTTCTTGCGGTTTTTGTGTGAGGGTCGAGCATGATAGTACAAAGTCCTCCCTTTCAGGCTCTTCCTGTCTCCGCGGGTTTATAAAAAAAAATTAGCATTGAGAGGTGCATCTTTTGAGTGGTTTTCTAATGGCCGCGAGCGTTTTGTGCGCTGCTTATGCACCATGCATGCTTTGTGCTTTTGCCGTTGCACGTTGTGCGCCTATAGTTGAAAAAAAGTCATCATCTTTTTCATCGTCCAATCAAATGAAAGCAGAGGTGGGGTTTTGTTGAGGTGACAGCAGTGTTTGTGTTGTCAAGATGACTATGGAGACTTTTAAAGACGGAGGAGAGACTTGTGGTCACTCTGTGACTTCACAAATCTTGAATATCACCATATTACACATATTACAATATCAACAGCAATGCTCGTGCACAGTAGGCAGCTGATTCAGTGGTGGTCTAGCGGCATAAAGTGCACCACACTTCTTTTTTTCTTGTCAACAAATAAAGGCAATGTGGTGTCTCGCGTTCTCACAACCCAAAAGCGTGTTCAGTGTAATCGCCCCCTAATACAAAATTAAGCTGTTTAAGTGCCAAATATTTTACTTAAAATGTGTGGGTTTTTATTGTAGCTAGCTACTTTTAGGAACTAACTTATAGTGCAGCTGCCTACAATTATTAGAAGTGTAGTTTAACAGTGAAGATTTTATTTTATTTTCTAAAAAGCTATGTAAAGACACAATATGGGGTAAAACAGTGATGCATACATTAGATCTGTACATTATAAGGGCCAAGAAGAAGTGGGGGCTTTAAATTGGGGTCGTAAAGGAGTAGGAACCAGCTGTGAAAAGACAAAGGTGGGAGAAAGCAAGGATAAAGAGTAAAGCAAATTTGAGGGACATCGGATTTGTCCTGGGAAGAGACTGAGATGGATTTGCTCCAGGCTGTCTCTGCTTTTTTGGAAAATATTCCAATAAGTGAAGTTTATTGATAAACTAATTTGGAGAGGATCACGTGCTTATGATTGCTGCGGCTGGTCCCGCATTACCCAATTCATGATTCACCAATCAGACGATTCCTAAGCCACTATAAAGTGGTCATAAGTGTCATATCACAGCCATCTTCATTTTGAAGAATCCCCCCTTCCACCCCTACTCCTCCTTTCCTAGATGGGTGACACGGTGGCCCAGTGGTTAGCACTGTTGCCTCACAGCAAGAACGTCACTGGTTCTAGTCCTTACCAAGCCAGCCGACATTTCTGTGTGGAGTTTACACGTTCTTCCCGTGCTCACGTGGGTTTCCACCGGGTTCCCCTGATATTCATAACCTCCAGACTAAGTTTAAGATTCATTAAGAGAAAAGCTGGAAACCACAACAGCAGTAGCTGAATTACTTTTCCTGATGAGAGCTTGTAGTATCAAAAACTGGAAAGGCAGGACAAAGGGATCACATGATGACAACAGAAGCACATGACACAACAGAACACTGACACAAGTATGTTCTACAAAAAACCTGTAAAGGATTTAATAATGAAAGACAAAAACTTGCAGAGGATTTCAGAACTACAGGAAGTATTCAGCAGAAGTGAGATGCAAACACGTTCAGCAGAAGAGAGATGCCCTACTCAAACCTCCAGAAGTTACAGAACTGATCAACTGGGCTTAGAAATTAATGTACATACAGTCCACACTCCATCCCAGCAGGTGGCAGAACATGAACCAAAGCCTGGTTTGGATCTGTTTATTAGATTTGTTTCTGTCCTGTCTGAAATTGAGTTGTTTTAATGAGTCTTTGTAATGCATTCAATCATTCACTTTCCTTCGGCTTAGTTCCTTATTTATCAGGGGTCGCCACAATGGAATGAACCACCAACTATTCCAGCATGTGTTTTAAGCAGCTACGGCCAGTTTTTAGTTAATACAATTCATTTACACCGCATGTCTTTGGACTTGTGGGGGAAACCGGAGCACCCGGAGGAAACCCACGCCTACACGGGGAGAACATGCAAACTCCACACAGAAACGCCAACTGGCCCAGTCAGAACTCGAACCAGCAATCTTCTTGCTGTGAGGCGACAGTGCTAACCACCGAGCCACCATGCCATCCTCTATGTACTGTAGTTAAACATTAACTTTTTGCTTCCGGTTGGTACTGAGAATCAAAACCTCATAATTCAGATTACAAATCCAACTCTAAGACCACAAGAACCACTCGCATCAGAATGAACCACCAACTACTTTGACATACATATTATCAGCAAATGTCATTCCTGAGAGTGCAACGAGTACTGGGAAACACCCATACACTTTCTTATTCACACACTCATACACTATGGCCAATTTAGTTTATTCAATTCACCTATAACGCATGTGTTTGGACTTTAAGGGAAACCAGAGTACCTGGAGGAAATCCATGCGAACACTGGGAGAACATGCAAACTCCACACAGAAAGACCAGCCTGGACTCGAACCAGCAACCTTCTTGCTGTGAAACGACAGTGCTACCCACTAAAAAAGAATTGGTTATGTATCCAGAAGTATTTCCCAAACAGCAATATAACTCACTGATGAACTACCATGATACTACAATATATTTTTGCAGAAACATTGCGGAAAACTCCCAAACTCAGAATGTTTTTATTGGCTCCTTCAGCTACTGTGCTTCTGATTTCCTCCAGCTCTCGAACCCAGTCTTCTTTCCCAGCCTCCCTCACTCTGGGGATGAAGAAGTCCAGATGCTGGAGGGTGAACTTAACTACCTGGACCACCATAGTACTACGATGTCGTATGTAAGAGGTGCACTTATAACTTTAGCTAATTCAAAGATTTGAGATTAAAGTGATGTCAGATTAGTGTTATTGTAATTAAAGAGCATGGCATTAAAGGAATATTTTGTTGTTGTAATGTCAGTTGGTTTGTTTTCTCATGTAGGATCATTGATGTCATCCAGCATGTATGCACATCACACTCGTAAACAGTGGCCAAGTGCTGATTTTTTTAAACAACTAGCAAATGGTGGATTTGTGGATATCATAACTCCCATATCAGCTGGACTGGACTGGTTAAAAATAAAATATACATTTTTTAAATAAAGCTATCATTAAATATCCAAAATGTTACTCATTCAAAGGATCTTTAATTGTTGCAGTACATGCAAGATTAGAGATATACATTTTACCAAACTTATCTTATTTTAAATAAATTGACATTAGCATGATGCTATGATAAAATGAACAGTTTCCTTCTCTGATCTGGTTTATTCCCCACTAAAGAACATTTTTTCAAGTCCAGCTTTCAGGTAACTCAGAGCGTCTTTATTGGCTTCTTCAGCTACTGCGATTCTCCTCATCTCCTCCAGCTCTCGAACCCAGTCTGCTTTCCCAGCCTCCCTCACTCTGGGGATGAAGAAGTCCAGATGCTGGAGGGTGAAGGCGGAGTCTGGTTTTAGTGCGATCTGAGACAGATGCTTGATGGCCTGGTATGCATGAGACAGAAGATTTGACTTTTGGTCCTCAATGTCCTGCAGATCTTGCTCAAGATCATCCATTATAACTGAAAACTTATCAAATTTTTCTTGGGCTTTTTCCTTTTCCTCTTTAAAGTTGTCAAAGTCTATTATCATGCTTGAGTTTCTGATGACGTATTTCTTGTTTTCTTTGACATGTTTGCTGTAGTGGCATTTCCTTGTGCACACTGTACAGAAACCATTTTTCATGACTTCACATTGGCTGGGATTAGAAACCCACCAGCAGTCAAACTCATGGCAGTTTTCCTCACAGACGGTGCAGGTCGTCGCCTTCCTGTTCTTCCATGACTTGCTTTCAATGGGCACCTTCACTTTGACTGTCCTTTTGACTCTAATGCTGAAATTTGTGCGCATTTCAATCTTTGCCTTGTTTTGTTTCATTGTCTCCTGAATTTGAAGTTTTTCAGACCTCTTATACTCTTTCTCTTGGACTCTCAGTTGTAAGTTGCTGATGGAAGCTTCAAAACGAATGCGGTCGATCAGGACATCTGAAGTCAACTCTAAACTACATCTGTTCTGTTCTTGCAAAGAATCAAGGAATTCTTTCATCTCATCCATGCCGTTTTCCCAGGCGTCTCGTTGAGCACGAAGGTATCGTTTCTCATTATGTCGAGCTTCACCCTGACGATTGTTGAACAGGAAATACACAGGATGGCCACTTTTGTCTCGTCTGCAGGGGATTTTAGCTTTATTAATGGCACCGAGGACATTTTTAGGAGGAAGACCATCAGAGTGTGTGATTAAAAACACAATGTTGTTCACAATGTCTTTACCAAACAGAGACAGAATTGAGCTGATGATGTAGTGTTGTCTGTCTGAGAGACGATTCTTAGCCGCTTGAATCACAAAACACACAGCATCGACTTCTCGAACGCCGTCATTGTTCTGAAACAGAGCAGATAAATTCTCTGCAACTTCCAGATCTTTCTCCAGTCCTCTAGTGTCTCCGTAACCTGGAGTATCAATGATGGTGAGAGAAGTGGGACTCTTTTCAGGAAAGACCTCATACATGGTGATTTCAGAGGTCTGGGATTCTGACTGATCTCTGGCTTCTTCTTCTGTGATTTCATACCACGTTTCTTCCTCAAACGTCACTCCCAGCAAGTAGTTGACCATAGTGTTGATGATGGTGGTCTTACCAACGCCAGTCTCTCCCACAAGCAGAATGATTTTGTTTTGCTTACTGACATCTTTTTTTCCAAAAGTCCATTTTCTGACTTTCCCATTTTCATCAAGTACTTTCCTCTCTGTGTATAGACGGAATAGTTTTGGAGGACCTTGCTGAATCAGTGTTAGTCTGCGTGGTGAAGGGCGGGGCTGTCTGTAAAATAAGGAGTTAAACATTTTTCTGAATATTTGTAAAGCAAGAACTATTACATTTATCATAAAAAATACAGCTGTTTCATGTTGCATTTTAACATACAAAATAATCACCAACAGACATTCAGGCTGCATCCAAAATGACGTCTTACCTTCAAGTAGTACACAACAAAATGTTAACCAGATAACCAGATTCATCTTTTTTGCAATATTTTGAAGTGTGGATTTGGTAGAAATTTCTACATCTAAATAACATTTATTTAATCCACACAGTTTCTCATGGCCACATGCAGCAATACAACAATAAGTGAAGTTTTACAAACTCATTTCGAGAGGAGCGCATGATATGATTGATCGCGGCTGGCCTCTCATCTGTAATCACCAATAGTCCAATCAGATTGATTCAAGCTTACAATAAATAGACCAATTTCGCCCTACTACCTTATCTTCATTTTGGAAGACCATAAGATAGGAAGCTACCAAGCCATCCAAGCAATATCTACCCTTCACCAGAATGCTAAACAATACAGACAACAACAACACCACCAGCAAGAGCTCTGCTCTTCCCGACATGCCAGCAGTGGCACAACGCCACACAGCCCTGCTAGGGAAAGGACAAGTAGCCGAGGCTCCAGTGAGAGGCCGCAGGTCCATGCGCACTGCCACAGCTTAACGCCATCAAAATTCACCATCTCCAACAACCTTAAGCCGTCAGCTACCTTCACCTGCTTCCTCCTACGCCTCCACCAGACCATCATCTCTCATTTCCAACAAAATCACAATTCCTGAACTCTGTAAAAACCTCACAGACGCCAGAATCCCCATACCTTCATGCTGCAACAAAGCCAAATTACTCTAACTGTACTCCACCATCACTTCCCTGACTCCACCCCCTACGGACACTACAAGATTTACCCGCTCACATCACACCCCTATCCTTAACCCACCAACGGAACTAACTCAAGCCGGACAACCCAAAAAAGCAACCAAGAAAAGCATCGCACCCAGCCGAAAACCATCCAGACCACGCCTTCAGGAAACCAGAAACACCCCAGATTCAACATCACTGCAACAAATGGACATGCTCCCGGACAATAACCCTTCTGCACAACACACTGATCAACCTTTTATCACCCCCCTCACTTGGCCTCCAGCTCCCTACTCTAGCTCAAATCCCAGCCCCCATCCACACCACTTCTATCACCCATAACCCCATTTAGTTCCCCCATCCCATTAACCCCCTCATACATCAAAACTATTTTTTCAGCCTACTACCAGCTCCAACTCTAATGTTTGTCCCCTCCTCACCCCTTTACCAAGCACTCACTTCCAGCACTGATTCAGCCCAACATTCCATTGTCCCTACACAAAATTCTACAGCATGCCTCCCTTTCACCCTGTCCACTGCCACACCCCACCCCGCCCGCTGACATAATGCTCCAGCTCTGGAACCACCCCCAGTCTCAAATGCAGTCAAAAACCTCAACCTATCAGGTGCTGACATCAACCTCACCACCCTCCTTTCACCAATCACACGCCCTATGACAGAACGACAGGTCGACTGCGGAGAATTCACTCTCACCCTTAAATCATCCACCAGCACTCAAACTCGTACTCTGTCACTAGCAGAATTTCACATAGGTTTTTCTAGAAAAATCACCAAATGGGGAACTCACCTAGCAAAGCAAAGGAAAGTGCATGCATTTCAGTGTTAGGGAGAAAGGTGCAGCAAGCGTGTTTCAACACCGAGCCAGGTTTCCTAATTTTTCCACTCTGAGATTATAAAATCTCGCTAATGTATTAGGTGTCGCACAGCCTGCAGCTCTACAGATGTCTGCTAGAGAGGCGCTGCATGCTAACACCCAGAAGGAGGCGACACTCCTTGTAGAGTGCGCTCTCACTCTCGGGAGACACGGCTCATCCTGGCATTGATAAGCGAGAGCGATGGCATCTGCTATCAAGTGAGCCAACCTCTGTTTAGATACGGCACTTCCCTTCAGCCGACCACCATAACAAAGAGTTGCTCAGAAGATCTTACACTCTGAGTGCGATCCACATAGAGGCACAAAGCACATAGAGGCACAAAGCACATATAGGACAAAGCAATGAGAGGGCTGGGTCTGCCTCCTCCACAGGCAGTGCTTGCAGGTTCACCGCCTGGTCTTTAAAGGGGGTGGTAGGAACCTTGGGCACATAGCTGGCCTGAATTCCAGGCACAATTTGGTGACCGAAAATGCCTCCAGGTCCCCGACCTTCTTGATTGAAGCCAACGCAACCAGCAGAGCTGTCTTCAAGGACAGAAATCTCAAGAATACTGAGTCAAGTGGTTCAAACAGATCCCTCCGCAGGCCCGTTAGCACAACAGAGAGATTACAAGAGGGCATAAGAGGAGGGCTGGATTTAATTGCCTCGTGCCTATGAGGAACCAGATAATGAGGTTGTGCCTCCCCAGCGTGCCGCCATCTATCGCGTCATGATAAGTGGAGATGGCAGCAATGTAAACCTTCAGTGTGGAGGGGGACAGCATTCGCTCCAGCTCATCATAAAGAAAGGATAGAACAACGCTGATCTGGTGCGGGGGTCTTCTCGGCGAGAAGTGCACCATTCATCGAACAGACTCCACTTCAGGGTGCAGGCATGCCTTGTAGAGGGTGCTCTAGCCTGAGTGGTGTTAACCACCGAAGCCGGTAGGTCACCTAAGTCCTCCACACCCCGTCTAAGGACCACACGTGGAAGTTCTAAAGATCTGGGTGTGGGTACCAGATGGTGCCCTGTCCCTGAGAAATGAGGTCCCTCCTCAAAGGGTTATGCCAGGGAGGGGCTGTCGCGAAGAGAGAGAGTTCTGAAATCCAGGCCTGATTGGGCCAAAGAGACATGTACTCCATAACTCCACATCCTCCCTGACCCTGAACAGGGTATGTGCAAGTAGGCTCACTGGGTGAAACGCATATTTGCGCATGCCCCGGGGTCAGCTGTGGGCCAGCGCATGCATGCCGAGGGGGCCCTCGAATGGAGTAAAACAGCTGGCAATGGGTGGTCTCGAAGGAAGCAATCAGGTCGACCTGGGCTTCCCCGAAGCGCCCATATCAGCTGGCACAACCCTGGGGGAAAACCTTTATTCTCCCAGGCATATAAGCTGCCGTGAGAGCCCATCGGCTGTGCGGATGAGCTCGCCATGGATATGAAAGGCACATAGTTATTTTAACTGTGTATGACTCCAGAGGAGCAAATGGTGAGCAAGCTGAGACATGCAGCGAGAGCATATACCCCTCATGTGGTTGATATACGCCACTGCCGATATGCTGTCCATCCTGACCAGCATGTGTTTTCCCTCTAACATCAGTAGAAACAGATGAAGAGCGAAAAACACTGCCAACAACTCCAGGAAATTGATATGTCAATGCAGCCGGGGTCTGTACCACAGACCCACAGCTGCATGCCCGTTGCACATGGCCTCCCAGCTCATACTGGAAGCAGCCGTCGTGATGACGACATGCCTGAACACTGTTCTAGGGGCACCCCGGCCCATAGAAAAGCAAGGTTCGTTCAAGGACTGAAGGTGTGGCAACACAGCAGAGTAATGGTCACCCAGTGCATGCCCACATGCCATCCCCATCTGGGGACCCGATCGTGAAGCCAGCACTGAAATTGTCTCATATGAAGCAACTCAAGCAGTGTGACAGCAACTATGGATGCCATATATCCCTGGAGCCTCTGAAAAAGTTTCAGTGGGACCACTTTTTTCCTGTCAAACTCCTTCAGAGAGGCCAGCACCAGCCTTCATAGCGATCCAATCCAGCTCCAGAAAAGAGATGATCTGGTACGTGGCCATGACATGCAGGGCGGAGGTGGCCTGGCCCACATCGGTGTAGGCCTTGGCCCCGAGGAACGCAGACACCCTACATGCTTTGGAGGGTGGAAGCGGGTCTGGATTGTCATTGGAGCACGACAGCCCCCCCTCTGATGTAGCGATGGACATCTGGTCCTCTGTGTTATTGAGAGGGCAATCATCCGAGAGGATAGCCCACTTCTCTCGCTCAAAGCTTGGCTGGAACACGCCGATGAGGAGTGGGGTGGCCCGCCGTGGGTTTGCCCCCACTGTAACCCTCAGATCTGCCGAGTGC
>CAIGQW010043247.1:698-14824 GCA_903798125.1 Danio choprae
TACTATGATGGCTGCGGAATGCTTGATTCTGATTGGCTGATGGACATCCTGAGAACCAGAAGTTTCTGCAGACTTTTATTTCAGTATTGATATTGAAAGCGACTTTTTGTATTTAGAACTGAAACTGAATATTGAGTAGGGGGCGGGGCTTTCTTTTTGAACTCCTCCTCTTATCCTTCATTGACAGCGCACTAACACTGGAGGGGCGTGGTTAAGCATATTTCACCCAATCAGAGTCATCAGAGAAGGACCGCTGTTCCAGAGTGGAAGCAAATGAGTAGATTTCACTTTAGATGTTCACAGATTTATTCACCTTATAAGACTAACACACGCTGAAAAAATCTAGTTTGATACTGTCGTTTTCCTACAAAATGATCGCATCATTCCAATGGTTGGAAAAATCCACATGCAAACAGCCATTTTTGCAGGATTTTGAAATAAATGTTGCATATATGACATATTTTATATATGTGGAATACAAAAATATGAACTTATATGTCATACTGAATGTAATTTGCATAAATTTCCCATAAATCAGATTACAATATGGGAATTAAGTCAGCTTTATCCTTATATTTGAACATTTTATTTTAGATTTAACACATTTATCATTACGATATGACCAAAAATAGACACTTAGAGAGAATTTATGAATCTAATATGTATTTAATATGTTTTTAAAGGGTGTTTACTGTCCGTTCTGTGCATGAGTGACAGGGTGACTGAAATTTTAGCAAAACATTTTAAAATAAATATTGCATATTTGACATGTATTTTATATATGCGCAATACAAATATGAACTTGTATGTCATACTGAATGTAATTTGCATATATTTCCATAAATCAGATTTCTATATGGGCATTAAGTTGGCTTTATCTTTATATTTTAACATTTTATTTTAGATTTAACACATTTATCATTATGATATGAACAGAATAGCACAGAGGATTTATGAATCTAATATGTTTTTAAAGAGTGTTTACTGTCCGTTCTGTGCACGAGTGACACAGTGACTGAAAATTAGCAATATTTTGAAATAAATGTTGCATATTTGACATATATTTTATATATGCACAATCCAAATATGAACTTGTATGTCATACTGAATGTAATTTTCATAAATTTCTATAAATCAGATTACTATATGTGAATTAAGTCAGCTTTATCTTTATATTTTAACATTTTATTT
Source organism: Danio choprae (assembly GCA_903798125.1). Lineage (NCBI taxonomy): Eukaryota > Metazoa > Chordata > Actinopteri > Cypriniformes > Danionidae > Danio > Danio choprae. Next base: position 1,890 of record CAIGQW010043247.1, read on the forward strand.
GAAATATAACACATTTATCATTACGATATGAACAAAAATAGACCCTTACAGAGGATTTATGAGTATTTAATATGGTTTTAAAGAGTGTTTACCGTCCGTTCTGTGCATGATTGACAGGGTGACCACTGCGTCCAGCTTTTTAGTTTACAGTCAATAGGAGGGGGGGTGTTTACTCCTCTGGTGTGTCTTGAAGAAGCATTAGCCCTGAACACACACACAAAATATAGTAATAAAGCACAATATTAAAAGCTCCAAAAGTAAACATACATTACCTGTTTCTTGAAGCTTGCTGTAAATCATTGCTACATCCAGCAGCAGACACACAACGACTGAAACACGCTAGAAAAACCACAAGCGCACAAACAGAGCACACAAAAGTAGGCATAGCTGGGATCTCTGGATTGAGATTGATCTGATCTGAGACCTCGGTCCAGTCCAAACACTGTTTGTTATTAATGATTGACAGAATTTGGAGGAGAAACAACTCTCTTTTTCACTTTTTCCCAGAATGATCCACCTCCAGGCAGATACATGAGCTACAAAATGTATTTAATCACGACTTCTGTGTGCTTTATATTAAATAATCTAATTCTGTTCACAAAATTGGTTATTAATTATACATACAAAATTGTCTTATGTTTGTGGACATTCGTTCAACTTTTAAACACAACCCAGAGAGCATACCGTAGTAAGTTAAATAGTGTTTTTAAACAAAGTAGGCTACTTGAATTAATCTACTCAGGTAGTTTTATAGTTACTATGAACACATAATAACTATAGTGATATAAAGAAATGACCCAATACTTTTCAACAACTATTATACTACAAAAGACCACAGTTTACCGTAGTGAAAACTCAAATATACTACAGTATTTATTACAGTTTATCACTCCACTATAATTAATACTACAGAATGCCGAAGCGTTTGTTAACATTATTTGTAGATGCTATAATATTCATTCATCCATTTTCTTTTCAGCTTAGTCCCTTTATTAATCTGGGGTCGCCACAGCAGAATGAACCGCTAACTTATCCAGCATATGTTTTACACAGCGGATGCCCTTCCAGCTGCAACCCATCACTGGGAAACATCCACACACGCACTACGGACAATTTAGCTTACCCAATTCACCTGTACCGCATGTCGGAATTGTGGGGGAAACCGGAACACCCGGAGGAAACCCACACCAACACGGGGAGAACATGCAAACTGTACACTCCCAACTGACGGGGTTCGAACCAGCGACCTTCCTGCTGTGAGGTGATTGTGCTACTCACTGCGCTACCGTGTTGCCCGATACTATAATATATTAAAACATATTCACACGTGCATTGTTTTCCCAAATGAAAAAATACTAGTAATTCATAAATGTCTGAATATGTTTTAACGCTGTACACTGGGCTTTTTATGCTTTAAATGCAATATGGCATTTACATTTAGATTTATTTATTTATTTATTTATTTATTTATTTATTTATATAATCTCATTCCGATTGTCCCAGTTCTGCATAAAAGCAAAGGGCAACAAAATTAATTATTAAGAAATATAAAGACTCTTCTTTTAGTACTTAGCACAATTTTTATTTATTTATTTATTTATTTGTTTATTTATTCACTTATTTATTGTGGGGTGGATTTGGATTGGGATAAGGGTAATGTTTTGGTTGTTTACCTAACTGTATTTCATTATTACTCTGTGTGTTCAACGACAGCAGATTATACTATTAAGTTATGTCATGTACTGTCATTGAAGTATCTGCTTAATAAAATATTATTAAAAAAAGACAGCGCACATTTATCCTTTGGCAAACCAAGTATATGACTGGTCTAAAAATGTATAAATCTTATGTTTAATTCCCCGCTACAGGTGCTCACGCTTTAACGCTTTCATATTATCCAATCAGATTGGACTACCAGTCGACACGCGCGCAGCGTAGTTAATATTCATGAGCGAAGCCTTTATCAGAGTAGGATTGGTAAATTTGTGTCCGTTCGCTGTTTAAATAATCAGCTTGTTCCGCCATCACGTGCGACTGTTTTGCGACTGTTTTGAAGAAATTATGTCATATTTATGTAATCTATAAGTGGCCAAGGAGGAGATTAAGCGAACATGGAACAGGTAACGTCGTAGATATTTTTGATAAGTAAAAAATAACTTATTAAGACGCCAAAAGATCTACTTTTTGGTCACGTAACTTAAATAGAGGGGTTTAAATTCACCTTTAAAAGCATACCAGTTACGTGTATGTTGTTTACGTGAAGTTTATTTAATTATATATTTATATATATTATATATACACAAGCACATTATTTTATTTCAGCTGAACTGTGTATCATGGTGAGGTAAAGTTGGTTTTATATTCGCACATTCGTTCATTTACCATTCCCTATATTGTTTACTACACTAACTTGAGGATTGGGTCTGAAATCGCATGTAAATATGACTTCAAAACAACATTACCACTATTGAATTGACTGTGAACAGTGTATTTTGATAGTCATTGGCTGCTATATGATTTCACCATTCAGAATATGCCAATAATACTTTTCTGAAATTATATTATTAAGAAGAAAGTGAATGTGCAAATATAAAACCATCTTTACCTCAGTGTGTATCTTCACCCTCAGAAATGAAGGTACAAAAGCTGTCATTAGTGCAGTAATTTGTTCCTTATAGGAAGTACCTGAAAAATCAAAAGATTGATATCTTTTTGTATTGGTATGATATATTGAGGTACCAAAATACGCCCTTTTAGATAGAAATGTATTGAGTTAAATTTGGTTTTATATTCACACATTCATTCCCATTAACATTCCCTATATTGTTTACTACACTACACTACAATATTGGGTCTGAAATTGCATGTAAATATAACTTCAAAACAACATTAGCACTATTTAACTGACTGTCAACAATGTTGGGCTTTGATAGTCATTGGCTGCTATATTTTTTTCCCTATTTAGAATTTACAAATACTTTTATGAAATAATATTAAGGAAAAGTCTGAATGTGCGAATATAAAACCATCTTTACCTCATTACAAATGTGTACTAATTCAGTGGCAGCTTCTGCAGCTTTATATCTCTTCAGTTGTCAAAACAAACGACAAAACGAGTCTTTATAAAGGTTTAATGTTTTGAAATTGAGATATAAACGCATCACCTGATAGTTGAATAAATACATTTTTATTGATGTATGGTTTGTAAGGAAAGGTTAATATTTGGCTGTTTGAAAGTCTGGAATATGAGAGTTAAAATAAAATAAAATATTGAAAGAATAAACTTTAATGTTGTCCAAATTAAATGGTTAGCAATGCATATATGTAATCAGATTTTGTTTAAAGTAGGACATTTATGAAAATATCATCGTGGAGCATGATAATTACCTAATATTTTAATTATTTTTGGCATGAAAGAAAAATATTTTTAACCCATAAAATATGCTCTTTTTTTGTTTACCAGATCGTTATGAGTTTATGTGCGTTTTGTGCTTCAGGGCCACAAATGTGTGTGAACCAAAATATGTATTTGTAATAAACTGATTTTGTTGTTGTTGTTGACTACAGGAAGTGTGCACCAATTTCAAATCCATAAGAGCAAAGTTCCAGGAGGAGATCCAGGGGAAATACAGACCTGTGCTTCCGGAGAAACCCAAACGCCTCCCAACATACACGGTCAGCTGTTCAGCTCCGATAACACTGAGCTCATGTTCATCTGTGGAGATCAAAACCCCAAATCAAGCCCAATCAGGCCCAAAAACACACTCAGGGAAACGTCCTATATCATTCCCAAACACAATAGCTGAAGCCGGCAGGAATGGCGATGGCCAGAACAGACAGTCGCTCAAAATTCGACGTTTGCCTCTTGTGTTGCCGATTTCGGATGAATCTTCAGCTCCTGCTCCTCCAAAGGGAGTCATCTCGCCTCTTAAATTCATCAAGAAACCAATCCCTACGCCCTTCAGTTTGACCAGAGTTTCAGTATGCGCCAAAGAATACAGTAAAAATGGTCTGGGCTTGGTAAAACACAGCAGCATTTTTAATTCAGAAGTGCCTTCAAATACAGAAGCTGTTGATGTGCACCAGAATACGGCATCAAATTCTGGATCCCCGTGTGCCAGTTTAGAGAACTCACCGAATGAATCACTCACTGATTCGTCTTCTAGTAGTGTTACGCACTTTTTTGACCACCAGCATGTCCTGAGCACGTTAGAGAAAGCCAAAAGGAAGCTCAACCACAAGAACTTGATGGTGTGCGGCAGACCAAAGGGCTTCAGCTGTAGTAAAGCTCTGGTGCTTCCTAATGAGTGTCCGTTGTCTCCTGCTAAGTCTAAAATCTGCCGCCCAGAGAATTCTCCATTGAAGACCATTGGGAACTCTCACTGTAAGTGTAAAACTGTATGAATTAGGGCTGAACAATATATTGTTTGAGCATCGATATCGCAATGTGTGCATCTGCAATAGTCACATCCCTGGGTTAGATTAGGCCTGTCACAATATCTATTTTTTGTTGTACGATATATTGCACTGATAAATTTATATTATTGTCATTTTAACACCATTTATGCCACCAGAATGACAATATAATATCATCACAATGCATAATAAATTGCGTATCATCTCTGTGTGTCGTAGCCTTCATCACAGCAGTGAAGCTCAGTGGATTCATTCGTCCTGAAAAGCAACGCAAAACTCTTCCTGATCTGGCATCTCTGGGTCCTGTCCCTTTTAAACCTGCTAGACCTCCACATGTGGACCTCAGCAGATATAAGAGCAGATCTGACGTCAGTGGCACCAACCAAACACTCACTATCGGTTTGTAAATCTCATTCACTTCACTCATTTCTATTTCTCTTCTACTTTCAAAAATCGTATCTAATTTATGCATTCATTCGTTTGTGGCATTTAATTATATATACACTACCTGACAGTCTTGTGGTGGATCTCAGTTGTAAGAGCAACAAGATTCTCACAGAAATCAGTCAAGTTTGGTGAAGGAAGAGTCGTGGTTTGGGGTTACATTTCGTATGGGGGCGTGCGAGAGATCTGCAGAGCGGACGGCAACATAAACAGCCTGAAGTATCAAGACATTTGTGCTGCCCATTACATTACAAACCACAGGAGAGGGCAAATTCTCCAGCAGGATAGCAGAGCTCCTACTCATACTTCAGCCTCCACATCAAAGCTCCTGAAAGCAAAGGTGCTCCAGGATTGGCCAGCCCAGTCACCAGACATGAACATTATTGAGCAAGATGGAGGAGGAGGCATTGAAGATGAATCCAAAGAATCTTGATGAACTCTGGGAGTCCTGCAGGAACGCTTTCTCTGCCATTCCAGATGACTTTATTAATCAGTGATTTGAGTCATTGCAGAGATGTATGGATGCAGTCCTCCAAGCTCATGGAGTCATACACAATATTCATTCTGTTTCCACTGCACCATGACTTTATATTCTAGACTCTACATTATTTCTGTTAAGACTTTAGTCTAAGCAAAGTCAGACCTTACTGTCCTAATGACATAATTACAAATCAAGTCATGATCATATTATATTGTGGTAAAATAAGCGTAATCTAGAGGCCTTTGCCTTTCATATAAGCCACTTCTGATACCAAATGATCAACTAGAAGACAACTTATTATTTGCTGTTCCTAAAACTTCCATAGGCCACAAGACTTTAGTCAGGTAGTGTACATTGTGACATTAATCCACAGCTGACAATGAGGAATTTTGTGTGTTTTTTATGACAGGTTATTCATATTTTATACAATTATAATAAGCAAAATGTTACCTCCAGGTCGAGGCTTATTCACTTCACACTTCACTTTGGGTGTAAAGAGTCTACAATTATCAAAAATTGAATTAAAAAATATATATTTAATGAATTAAAAACAAATAAAACAAGTAATTTCAGCACAACAATAAACCCCCATAACTCATTACTTTCCCTAAAAAGTATAACTGTATAATAAATAAATACCACAAGAAAGCAATGCATGCTTTTAAAAGAAACGTTACCCAACAGCGCTTATAAATATGATATACAGATGTGCAGATTGGTGGATTATACATTTTTAATAATGCATTTGTACAAATATGGCATTACTGCAATGCAAAAATACTACAGTACAAATTGTGATATTAATAATAATAGAAAAACAGCATGTTACATGAAGTAAGTCTCGGTCTGCAAGTGTTTCTGAGCTGCTAATGGGAAAATGTGCTCTATCAAGTGTGCTGCACTTCATTTTATTCATGCTTGAAATCCTTGATTCTGATTGGCTGGAATAAAATGGTTTAATGCAAAGTCAGTCCTGATGGAAGTAACTGTGCATCGGGTGTTTGTTTCCTCCACAGCATGCATTTCAAATCCTTAAATGCACAGCAATGCATTGATTATCCCTACTTACTTATTCATTTATTTATTTAGCACCATATCATGGAAACCAAAAGCACCAATTTAACATCACACTATTATTCTGTTACTATAAACCAAGTGTTTTCTGTGTACTGTCAATGAAATCAAGTGCACATTCATCATCATCATCATCATCATCATCAGTGTCAGTTTAATGCATCAGCTGAATGAGACACATCCCGGATAATCTAATGTAATGAACTGAAATGGCACCTTTTGAGTGGACTTACTTTAGGACAGCTTCTTGTCTGACCACTGGAGGGCGCTATCGGACTGCAGATCTAATTAAAGGGACAGTTCATCCCCCCCAAAAAATGAATTGTCATCATTTATTCATTCATTCATTCATTTTCATTTCGGCTTAGTCTATTAATCTGGGGTCGCCACAGCGGAATGAACCGCCAACTTATCCAGCATATGTTTTACGCAGCGGATGCCCTTCCAGCTGCAACCCATCTCTGGGAAACATCCATACACACCCATTCACACTCATACACTACGGACAATTTAGCTTACCCAATTCACCTGTACTGCATGTCTTTGGACTGTGGGGGAAACCGGAGCACCCGGAGGAAACCCACACCAACACAGGGAGAACATGCAAACTCCACACAGAAACGCCAACTGGCGAGGCTCGAACCAGCGACCAGCGACCTTCTTGCTGTGAGGCGAACGTGCTACCCACTGCGCCACTGTGAGGCCCTGTCATCATTTACTCTCCCTTCAAACCTTTATGAGTTTCTTTCTTCTGTTGAACACAAGAGAAGATATTTTGAAGAATGCTGGAAACCTGTAACCATTGACTTACATTTAGTTTTTTCCTACAATGGAAGTCAATGGTTACCCGTTTTTTAGCATTCTTCACAATATCTTACTATAAACTAAGAGATCTTCCTAAAGAAATGTCTTTATTGAAAAACAAAACAGCTTCATAAACGCATCCATAAATGTCTGCTTTATACAAAAACACAGTGCAGGTTATCATCCATACAGTGTCTTTTACAGTAGTTTGTAGTTGAATATTCAGACTACTAATCTTTTTCATTCAAAATCTAAAGTATGCATGTGTAAATGTGATCTTAAGCATATATATATATATATATATATATACAGTAGCACAGATAAAGCCAACCTACTAATGGATGGATTAGTAAACATTCATTCATTCATTTTCTTTTCGGCTTAGTCCCTTTATTAATCTGGGGTCGCCACAGCGGAATGAACCGCCAACTTATCCAGCATATGTTTTACACAGCGGATGCCCTTCCAGCTGCAACCCATCACTGGGAAACATCCACACACACCCATTCACACTCATACACTACGGATAATTTTAGCTTACCCAATTCACCTATAGCGCATGTGTTTGGACTTGTGGGGGAAACCGGAGCCCCTTAATCAGGGGTCTCCACAGGAGAATGAACCGCAAACTATTCCGGCATATGTTTTATGCAGCAGATGCCCTTCCAGCTGCAACCCAGTACTGGGAAACACCCATACACTCTCACATTCACACTCATACACTACGGCCAATTTAGTTCATCAATTCCCCTATAGTGCATGTCTGTGGACTGTGGGGGAAACCGGAGCACCCGGAGGAAACCCACGCCAACACGTGGAGAACATGCAAACTCCACACAGAAACGCCAACTGACCCAGCCGAAGCTCGAACCAGCGACCTTCTTGCTGTGAGGCCACAGTGCTAACCACTGAGCCACCGTGTCCCCAGAACTAGTATAGTTTACCTCATTATTGAAAATAAAATAGTGAGCAACTGCATAGACTAACAATACATGTGTTTTATTATAGTTTAGTCCAAAGTGCTTGGATTTAGATTTGAAGTCGAACCAAATTAATTATTTAATCAATTAATTCAATTTCCTTCAGCTTAGTCCCTTTATTTATCAGGGGTTGCCACAGCGGAATGAACCGCCAACTATTCCAGCATATGTTTTACACAGCGGATGCCCTTCCAGCTGCAACCCAGTACTGGGAAACACCCATACACACTCATTCACACACACACTATGGCCAACTTAACTTATTAAATTCTTGTATAGCGCATGTGTTTGGACTGTGGGCGAAACCGGAGCACCCGGAGGAAACCCACACCAACACGGGGAGAACATGCAAACTCCACACAGAAACGCCAACTGACCCAGCCGGGACTCGAACCAGCGACCTTCTTGCTGTGAGGCGACATCGCTAACCACTGAGCCACCGTGCCGCCCCCAAATTAATTCATAGTCTATAAAAACCTTAGTTTACTTTTGAGTCGTATTTTTCCCCTTAGCCAGAATAATTATTTTGATTAATATTAAAATGCATCTTTCATTTTCAACCAACTGGAAACTATAATTTGAGGGTAATTAATAAAATTAGCTGTAACAAATTACAGTGTAATTTATTTCCAGTGCATGAAGCTGCCTACAGACTCATGGGGACCCTCAGATGTAATGAATCCACTTCTCTCTCTCTGACCTCCTCCACCATGACTCTTCTAGCAGGACGGATCTCCCGTCTGACCCCGTGGCCTTCAGCGGACTGCATTATTTCAGTGTTAACCATCTGAAGCGCTCCAGAGACGCTGCCTTGGGCTTGCACAGACCCTCTTATCGGCTGCTGCTGCTCCACATAGACGAGGCTCTGGTAGTGCTGCGTTTCGTGTTTGGCAATAGGACGCTTCTGCTTCTCCTGAAGGCCTAAGACCTGGCCGGACGTCACCAAAACTGTAGGATGGGGCTCCACCACATACACAGGGGCGGCAGGAGCGTAATACAGGGCGGGTTGGTGGACCAACAGGGTTGTGTTAGGAACCATAATGTTATCCTGCACATACACTCCTGTAGATGCATGCATGTTGCTGGACTGACTGATGGATCCTGCAATAATAGCAGAGCTTTTCTTCTCCTGGGACGCCTGCTGCATGTTGCTGGACTGACTGATGGATCCTGCATTAATAGTGGAGCTTTTCTTCTCCTGGGACGCCTGCTGCATGTTGCTGGACTGACTGATGGATCCTGCAATAATAGTGGAGCTTTTCTTCTCCTGAGTCTGCAGAAAATCTTGTACGTTGAGATCTTTTGATTCAGTTTTTTTGGAGCTCACATTGATGGATTCCCGCTGGATCGCGGCGCCGCTGCAGATCTCAGCAAGAGTCTTGAACTTCAGGTCAAGATTATCAAGAAAAGCAAGATCGTCTTCTTCATGCATGAGACTGCAGATGTCTTCGAATGAGCCAGCGCGAGATTCCTGACCCTCGTACTCGTACACCTTCAGACTGTCTCCTAGAGCTTGCTTCTGCGCCACGTGACTTGATTTCTGTAATGACATTTAATACACACTTAATACACTTCATAGACATCACCTATATGCTGTGAAACTGCAGGTTACCTATGTTTATATATGATTACTTATACTTAATTGTGACTTTAACTTAATTTGATTGTAATGCAATAATGTCAATAACTTGAATTGAGATAATGTTCAATTTATTCATTTATAAACACTGGAGGATTTTCATATTCATCAGTGACACAAAAATACATGGCACTTAAAGGGACAGTTCACCCCAAAATTACAATTCCGTCATCATTTCCTCTTGTTCCAAACACAAGTTTCTTTCTTCTGTTGAACACAAAAGAAGATATTTTGAAGAATGTTGAAAACCTGTAACCATTGACTTCTGTGGTGTTTGTTTTTCCTACTATGGGAGTTATTGTTTTTCAGCATTCTTCAAAATATCTCCTATTGTGTTCACCTGGTGAAAGAAACTCGTGAAGGTTTATAACCACTTGAGGGCGACTAAATAGAAAGTGTAATTTCATTTTTGGGTGAACTATCCCTTTAATGTGTTTGTTTACATTATACTTTTAATTACTTGCATTAAATTGCATCTGCAATAGTTTCTTTAGTTCCCGTCTGTGACTTTAACCTTACAAGATCATCAAATCTAGGTTCCCATATTCATTCATTCATTTTCATTTCGGCTTAGTCCCTTTATTAATCTGGGTCGCCACAGCGGAATGAACCGCCAACTTATCCAGCATATGTTTTACGCAGCGGATGCCCTTCCAGCTGCAACCCATCACTGGGAAACATCCACACACTCTCATTCACACTCATACACTACGGACAATTTAGCTTACCCAATTCCCCTATAGCGCATGTGTTTGGACTGTGGGGGAAACCGGAGCACCCGGAGGAAACCCACGCCAACACGGGGAGAACATGCAAATTCCACACAGAAACGCCAACTGACCCAGCCGAGGCTCGAACCAGCGACCTTCTTGCTGTGAGGCCACAGTGCTAACCACTGTGCCACCGTGAGGCTGGTTCCCATGTAGTAATAATAATAATAATAATAATTTATACCGTCAAGCCTGAAATGATTCAAATTCTGACTTAAATTACTTAAAACTTTTTGTTCAAATGTAAATAAAAGCTGAGAAATGTGTTTTTCCCACAATCATGCCTCTTGTATATCGTCTTCGGGGAGACGCCTGGGTCAATTCCGGTCCAAAAAAAAACTCGCTGGTTGAATTAAAGTAACTTTAAAGGTCCCATGAAATTAAAAAGAAGTTTTTTAGATGTTATTATTAGTATTGTTAGTTTCTATAAGCTAGTGTGCTCCAAAACAGAGCCAAAATTTGCGTTTAGAAGATATAAACCTGATATAAAGCTCGCAGTTTGTCACGTAATCCGCCTAAATGGATCAATGGTATTATTCATGTCTCCTCATACTTCAGTTTCTCATCAACCACTCTCACTGGCAGAGCTGTGAGAAAACAAAACACTATTGGCTGTTTTTTTTAAAAGAGGAGGAGCTACTATATGTCCAGCATGCATTAAACCACATTCATTCATTCATTTTCTTTTCGGCTTAGTCCCTTTATTAATCAGGGGTCGCCACAGCGGAATGAACCGCCAACTTATCCAGCATATGCCCTTCCAGATGCCCTTGCAGTTGCAACCAATCACTGGGAAACATTCATACACACACTCATTCATTCACACACATACACTATGGACAATTTAGCTTACCCAATTCACCTATAGCGCATGTCTTTGGACTTGTGGGGGAAACCGGAGCACCGAAACCAAAATGCCAATTGACCCAACCGAGGCTCGAATCAGCGACCTTCTTGCTGTGAGGCGATCATGCTACCCACTGCGCCACAGTGATGCCGGGTTTCATCTTATTCAGCAATATAATATAACCACCAACTATTCCAGCATATGTTTTACACATCGGATGCCCTTCCCAGTCGCAACCCAGTACTGGGAAACACCCATACACTCTCACATTCACACACACAGGCAACAGTGCTAACCACTGGGCCAGTCGTTCAAACATCAAAACTTATTAATGATAATATTGTCACAACAAAAATATGAATGCATTGCTGCATGACACCAAACTATAGGTATATTTTAATTGTAGCCTTTAATATAGCAAACCTCACTTATTTGTTAGTCATGCTCAATATTGTGTTCACTCACCACATGCTTGTATTGTCATGTTTGGTGTGAGCACACAATTTAACATGTTTGTTGGCTCATTCCTCCTTAATTTGCTCCATCTGCTCCTTCTCATTACCCTCCTCATTTTCCCCCATATTTATTTACTCTGTTGATTGCTGGCTAATGATTTCTTGTTTGTAAAGTGTTTCCCATCCTGCGGTGTCTCGCTTTGCCTTGTGGTGATTTTCCCCTACTGTTTTTTTTATTATCAGTATAAATCATGGGATCCTTACTAGCATTGATCACATCCAAAGTAACATCAGACATCAAAAATGAACATTTGACACCATTTGCTGCACGTCTGGACGCAGGAATCGGGAAGACCCCAGAGAGTGTTCTTCTCAGGCATTTGCTATGTCTCCATCCACCTCTTTTGATGTGCATTTTGGACTGTCACATTAAACAAATGCTTAATGGAAAAGCCAAAGCGTGCATACGTTTTGAAAACGTGCATAAATAACAGCATATGCACACAACTAGTGGGAAAAGAACAGAAACTACAATGGAAACACATTTACTGAAGGAACTCAAGCATGCACATCATAAAGGTGATGTGATGTAGTTTTTGACAGATGATGATCTTACTTGCTAAATATATTGAACTTGTAAGAGCCATAATTGGATTTAATATCATTTATTCATTGTGCTCAAACACATGACAAACTAATGTGTTTAGTTGTGTCATTTGCTGATTGTCCCCCATTGTTTGTGATAGTTTGCTCCGCAATTAAGTTACATTACGAGATTGAGTGAAAGCAAGAAAGAAGGAGCAACGCTGTTTTTACAGTTTATTGTTTTACACTACCTGACTAAAGTCTTGTGGACGTTTTAGGAAGAACAAATAATAAGTTGTCTTCTAGTTGATCATTTGGTATCAGAAGTGGCTGATATGAAAGGTAAAGGCCTCTAGATTACGCTTATTTTACCACAATATAATATGATCATGGCTTGATTTGTAATTATGTCATTAGGACAGTAAGGTCTGACTTTGCTT